>OZ057403.1:46701584-46797584 GCA_964056735.1 Allodiplogaster pararmata
CAAATAAGTATTCCATATGACACTCTCGTATAACTTTTTCCCATCACATTCAGTAAACAATTTCCATTGCCATTGAATAAATACCATTTTCAATGACATTGAATGACATTGAATGACTAACATTGTCAAAGCCGTCATTTAACGCTTCTTTCAATGCATTCACAGCAGCTGTGTTTCCCGGAATGCGGTAGATGCCAACCGTGTCCATCCCATGTGATTCCACCACTCGAACACAGACTTGCACCAGCATGGGCACCAACTGCAATCAATACTCAGTAGGTTTTGAAGATGATCAGAGAATCGTTAGAAGTCATGAAAGTTTATGAAAAATTACATAGTCATCGACAGGCCTGAGCGTTAAAAAATGCATTCAATTGTTCTTGGCATGACAAAAGTATAATACATTGCTGATTACTATCGTTTTTACGTAGGAAACATAGATTAGGCAATTCGTAATTGTTCAGATGAGCTAAATTTTTCTCTAATTTTCTGTTGAATATCCCCGCATGTGAACAAGATGAACCCACAAATATTAATGAAACCTCGATCACATGAGATCAGCATAGATTCATTGCTTACATGTTAGAAAGAAAAAAGTTTATAAATAAGGTAACTTGTGAAGTGACATCACTGTGGATTTACGCTTAAAAGTCTATTGGAATTTCGAATATCAGAACCATAAGGTTGAAAAGTTTGAACGCTATGGTCGAAACAATTGAACGTTTAAATTGAAACTTTTGAACAAAAGTTTGCATTTTCCCCAGACGCTTTAGATGGTGGTTTTTTACTCCGCCCTCTCATTTACTCCGCCCTCTCATTTACTCCGCCCTCTCATTTACGCAGAATACGATTCTCGCTCTCATGAATGAATTAGAAACTTTCAAAGTCTGCTTTTATAATGAAATCAATCTTCAAATGCTCAGCTACACATTTTAATAACAAAGATGCCTTGAGAGAACTAATAAATTGAGCCTGTCATATAGCACTATCGCACGGAATAGCAATCAATCACCGTGGCGTTCGCTACCGGTTTGACCAGAGATAGCTGGGTTCGGATCAACGCCCGGTGAACTAGCTTTTTCCGTTCAAAGGTTCAATAAGTTGTCGTTTGTGATCCTTCTACCCTTTTTGCTAACAACTATCAAACACATCACAACAAGTCTGTGTAACCCTGGAAATTTTTAGTTATTACCTAGTTTCCTTTCATAAAAAACGTGAAAGATAACCGTAAACAAGTTTTTTTTTGTGATGAATATAATCATACTCGACCTCATGGTTCTGATACTTGAAAGACAAGTTTGAGAAAGTTTTCGGAATTCTACTCACCTTACTATGAATAGCCCGAAGTAATTAAAGACTGACGTCTCCATCCCCTCCTGTCGGGCAGTCGGTGATCTTGCTGCCGAAGGCCGAGTAGGATGGCCCTGGCCGCTCACCCGAGGATTGGCTGCCACTGCCAGCCTTCGGGCCCTTGCCTCGCTTCCACCGCCGGCCCGATTTGGGCGTGCCGCCCCCGCTCTCGCTACCTAGAATCATAGGTTGACTTGGGTTTGGGTTTTCACTATGATTGGGCAGACAGGGTAGGGCTAGCGTTTTTTTCGAGTTTGCAGGAAGAAAGACTATTGAAGCCTGGTTAACCCCAACAATACAAGCCTTATTTCAGCCATCTTTTCAATGAGCAAGACAAGTTTACGTTTTATCCCTCGCTTGCCCTAGGCCGTTTCACAATTGCTTTCTTAGTTCTCATTGTTTGAACCTCGTTGCCTATTTGCACCAACTTCGTTTTTTCTCGGTTTCGCGCTCTATTTCATTTACTTTTTTTTGTTCTCCGTTTCTTGCAGAGTTTGTATACAGCATCAACCTCAATCATTACTTTCCCGAAGTTAATAGTTCCCTCTCTTTCCTATTTATCTTTCGAGCTTTTTTCTACTTCATGCTTTTTCTCGCGTTCTCACATTCTCGCTATCTCTGTCTCTCTCTCTCTTTCTCTCTCTCTCTCTCTCTCTCTCGCTATCTCTGTCTCTCCATTTTAGATTCTCTCACAACTTGATTTCTGCAGGGGAACCTTTTTTGCTTCTGCTTTATCATGAACTTTTCTTTCGTTAAAACTCATTAAGTAAGCTCAAATACAGAGTTGGGGGTATTTTTTAAAGAGTAAAAGTGAAAACAAACTAGAGAGCTCAGATGAAAGAGAGGAGAAGAGTTCCAAAAAGCGATTAAAACTGGTCGTTGAAATTGTTTTCGTTTGTTTGCTTTTGATGTATGCATAAAGTAGATTGCAACAAGCAAATATGAAATAACAGAGTATGTAGTTCTGTGATGCTTATCATGCTCGTTCATATCCAAATTTATCTGTTTGGAATGCCTATTTACGGCTCAAAAGAGTTGCGAAAGAATAAATATCGCAAAAAAAACGAAAAAAGTTAGGCTTCACCAAGTAAAAAAGGTAACTTACTAAAAAGTTTGAGAAACGGAGTTTCCAGAAACCAGTGCTTTCTGCGTAGAGTACATGTATGTACAGAGTACATGTATGTAAATGCATATTCATATGTATTGGAATGCCAATAAATCTTTTGTTTAAGGAAAAAGTGGAGTCATTTATAACGCATTCGCTTCACCTGTGCTTCCGCGCAAATTTACACAGCATGAACGAGAAGGAAAAAAATATATTAGCGAATTAAACAACTACAGTACCGCTCAAAATGTTATCATAAATTGAACAACTCAAAAAAATTTTTAGCTTTGAATGTTATCTTTGAAAAAAGTTATGTTCAATAATCTGTATATGATAACATTTTGAGCGGTACTGTACATACAATTTAATAGTGATTACTCTCTGTCGCTATCTCTCACTTCTCTTGCTTCTTTATATTCGTTTCACTCGCTCTGTCTTACTAATTTCTTTTTGTCTTATGCATTCACTCTCTTAGATTTGAGGTGAATTAGCTTAGTGCAATCTGTACACGAGATCTTAGTGAGATCTTAGTGTTGTTCAAGTTATCCTCTCGACTTTGAATTTTGACTTCAAAAAACTCTGTTTTATTTTCTAATTAACTTTCCGCATTTTATAAAGCCACGACGTAGAATTTTAAAACTGATCAAGTTTTTCGCGGTCTAGGAGGGTAGAGAGAGAGAAAGAAGAAGAGTTATAGAATCGAAGAAATAGAGAGAAAATTAAATGTACAGAGATAAAGAGAAAGTTTGAGGCTCGTTACACATCTCTATGATGAAGTATTTTCGGAAAATAAATAGCTTGGGGGAAAGGATTGACCAAATTAACAAAATTCGTCTATGTAGTCCTTGTTATTAAAGAAATCCTAACCTTCCCTTCAAAAAAATATGAAATGGTTCCAAAAAATTACCTTGAGCACTTCCTCCGTTGCACTCGGCGCTGGCTGCGCCCGTGCTGCTCGGTGCAGGCGCAACCCGTGAAGAGGAAGAGGAGGAGACGGAAGAGACCGAAGCACCCGCAGGCGCGACCATCACCGGCGTCGACGTTGACTCAGAAGACGGTCGCTTCGAAGAGAGGGGAGAGCCGAGCTGGGAAGACTTGGCTTTGTACCTGCAATTACATGAAATTTTTATTTTCTCCGGACAAAGTCTTCATTCCTAACAGTCATGACACATAGCGGTCGACTTCCTTCTCGTTTTTCATTTGTAATGCCAAAGTCAGGGATTCGGTTCTCTAGCACAATTTGGGCTTCTGAAGCTATGACGTTAAAATAATAATTGATTTTAAGTCTTCATTCTGATTTCTTATCTTTACAATCATCAATGCATAATCGTTCAAACGAATGGCGCTTCCATGAAATCGATAATACACACAACAAAAAATTAGTTCGGTAAAGTATGCTGAAAAGGCATACGTGTGATTTATGAATAGTAACACTTTGAAAGTATTCCTGTGCGTAAGTATGAAAGTATTCTAGAGAGGCATATAATAAATATATGTACGGGATACTTTTGAAAGTATGCTTTGGTGGCTGTCTTCCTTTTTTTGGCACTTATCCAATCATGGTACTCGGTTGAATTAGGTTGCTCTATATACACTTATTATATCGATTTCTTCATAAGGGATAAGCACACATACGAATCATATCGGGTAAATCCTTTTACGCAGCCATTCTCGAAGAAAGGCATCGAGAAAAATGTTTGATTGTGAAGCGCTCTCCTTGAAACCTTTCAAAGTATGAATAGTAAAACTTGTGTGCGGAAAACTTGTGTTCCTTTTTCATACTTCCGATAGTATAACTATTATTACGTTTTTAATGTGTGTAGAATGAATATGAAAAAGTGCGAAAATTGAGAGTTTTACTCGAGCTCCTATTTGAATTTTTTTTACGCGTTTTCAAAAATTCTATGTTTATACAAGTAAAACATATTCATGTTCCTTATCACTGAAACGTATTTATTTACCTAATTCCCGAATATAAAGACAAAAAAAATTGAATTGAGCGATTTAAACTCTAAATAGTCACAAATTAAAAAAGATTGTTACAAAATAGTTCAACTTTTATCAATTAATAACAAACTTTCTCTCATCAAACGTGTGGGTGAAAGCAAATAACTTACTGACAACTAGTCTGGACAGAATGAACAAACCTCACTTCTCAATAATACAGGGTGTAAAGAAAGTCCAGGTGGACAATATTTTTTCCGATGAGAACTTAACGGATTGAGCAAATCAAACAAAATTTTCATCAAAGTTTATTCAAATAGTTTGGGATATAACTGCGTTTTCAAATTTCGAACAGCCCTCCTTTCTCCTTGACAAAGGCGCGGAGTCGCTTGTGGAAGGCACCCACCGTGGTGGACAGGTAAGCGACGTCAAGATCCTCCCACGCCTTATTAGGGCGCGCTTCAAACTTTCCAAATTCTTGTGTGGGGAAGCACAGGCCTTGCTCTCAAGGACCGAACACACAGAGAAGTCCAGAGGATTCAAATCAGGTGAGTACGGAGGCCATTCGGTGGATGTGATCATGGAGGGGAAATTGGTCTTGCACCAGTCTTGCACAACTTTAGCCTTGTGGGCGGGCGCAGAGTCCTGCTGGAACGTCATTTGCATCCCGCGGAGTGAGCCTGGCTCCAGGGAAGTACTTCCTTTATGATAATGTCGTTCAGGTAGTTAATGGCATTCATTTTGACCTGCTCGACGAAAACGAGTGGAGTCTTGCCCGTCGCGCAAATCCCGGCCCAGACCATGACAGAAGCGGGATGGCCCTTCCTCTCTGTGTGTGGTAGGTCCTTGAGAGCAAGGCCTGTGCTTCCCCACACAAGAATTTGTAAAGTTTGAAGCGCGCCCTACAGAAGGCGTGGGATGATCTTGACGTCGCTTACCTGTCTACCACGGTGGGTGCCTTCCACAAGCGACTCCGCGCCTGTGTCAAGGAGAAAGGAAGGCTGTTCGAAATTTGAAAACGCAGTTATATCCCAAACTATTTGAATAAACTTTTATGCAAATTTTGTTTGATTTGCTCAATCCGTTAAGTTTTTATCGGAAAAAATACTGTCCACCTGGACTTTCTGTACACCCTGTAAATAATGAATAACACATGCTCTGAGTAAAGAATAACTATAGAAGCTCACCGATGCATGATAAGCTGTGTGGTTGCGGGGAGTGGCTGCTGATGCGCAACTGAATGATTTGCTTCCGCCGACTTCTTCTGGAATGAATAACAGATTCATATATGCACTTATTATTACATTATGCACTCATTTCTTAATAATTTTTGAAAGATTCGTTGAATTTTATCAACTTCGAGAACTTGAGCAGATCTTATACGAAGTCTCGCCAGATAGCTCCTCGAAAAAAAAGAAGCATATTGAGAAGCATACTTTCAAGAAAACCAACAAAAAAGTCAATAAATACATAGATTAAAAAAGACTCGTGAGTTCACATCGGAAAATATGTAGGTTGAATATTCAAATTCCATATCTAAAATGAACATCTGAAAGAAAGGGAATTCTTTCTGGTTTCGGTCGGAATGGGCTCTGGAAGAAGGGAAGGAGAGGCTGCACGAAATGAAGGGACACCACTCAGCTGCACTAATTTATTCCTTTCTCGAAACATCTCCCAAGAAGGCAAGACGTCATCCAATACGTACAAATGACAAGAGCATACAGCATTTTTCAAGGGACACCTCAATCCAATCGACTCAGGATTTGGGTATGGAAGCATCTGAGGAGGATCCTTGTGTAGTGGATTACTGTTACTGACATGAGTGAATGTTTCATGTTAGGTGGGTAGGTGGAAGGTTTATTGTTAGGGGAATGAGTGATTAGTTTAATTTTAGGGGGTAAATTGATGGTTTATCTTTGAGGGCAAAACGAATATTTTATTGTTAGATGTAAAAATGGATGTTTTTAATTAAGGATATGAAGTTAATTCTTAGGATCTTCTTATTTTTATTTATTTTTTCAATACATAATTATATATGAGACATAATTATAAGATTGTGCAGTAACTATGTACGCAGATGACGTTAAAATCTCAACTGTTAATAATCCAGGGCTCCTACAATTAGCCATAGACAAAGTCTCCAATTGGTCCAAACAATGGGGAAAATCGATCTCAAGCACTAAAACTGTTATTATACAGTTAGAAATTATCATCCTTCTCATTCTTTCTACTTGGACGGTAAGTTATTACCTCGCTCAAATATGGTGAGAGATCTGGGGGTCGAGTACTCGGATAGTTTGAGTTTTTCGCAGCATATTGAAAACATTAACAATAAAGCAACTGCTAGGTGCAGTTTTATACTTAGAACCTTCAAATCGAAGAACTGGTCTCTATACAAAAAGCTTTTCATCACATATGTGCGCCCTATGTTAGAATACTGCTCTACAATATGGACACCTAGTCAGAAAAACCAAATAAGTCTCTTAGAGAAGGTTCAACGTCGTTACTTCAAAATTGTTTGTAGGAGATCAGGGCTTTCAGAGATGTCTTATCCTGAAAGGCTTCGACTACTCCAACTAGAGTCTTTGAAGGAACGGAGAAACCATGCGGACTTGATGATGACTTTTAAAATCATCACTGGCAGAACCTCAATACCCGCTGAAAGTCTATTCCTGTTTCCTAACCATGACTACAATCTACGAGGTCACAGATACCACCTTCTCATGCCTAAGCTGAAGTCTTCTAAGCACTCTAACATTCTGCCTGTGAGGGTAGTAGACAGATGGAATTCTCTACCAGACTCGATTTTCTCAGCTCAATCCATCAAAGCGTTTAGAACTCTGGTAGTAAGCCTATGATTAATTTTTCATAGGTAACACATAGTATTTTAATAGTTTTTTTTTCGTGTGTTTTTAAATGTGTTGTCTATTATCCTCTTTCTTTCTCACTTTAGTTAGTAAAGTGTCACGCATGTGTTAATTAGATTGTAACAGTTCATTATTTGATTCCTTGCCGGTCATTCATACACATCGCGATAAAATATTATTATTAATGTCTGGAATAAGTTACCTTGTTCTTTGGTTTCTACAAGCTCTTCTAGCATTTTTAGAAATGAACTTATCAAGCTTGATTGTGAGACCATTGTCACCAACTCTAGAATACATTTTTAATTCAAGTGCTTTGTTTCTTCAAATGTTTTGTTTTTGTTTCTCCTCTTTTTTTTCCATTATATTTGTGTTCTCGGTTAGCTCTCGAATGATAAAGAGTGAGTTGAATTTTTGGAATTTCAAGTTATTATTGCGGATGAATAGTTCTTATTTGCTGATGAATAGTTCATAACTGAAGATACAAGCTTTGCTTTCTTTGCTATTTTTGTGTGCTTTCCTATTTTCCTAAAATGAAATGTTCCTCATTGTTCTTGTCATATTTAGATCTCAATTTCCATAACCTTCACTGAATTCACTTTTTTTGTGACAGTGTCATCTGTTTCGTCACTTAACATTATGTTTTGTTTCAAGCGGAATAAAGAATTGAATTATATGTGACATTAGGTTTGAGGATATGTTGTGAAGTTAAAACTGAGACAGGGAAAAGTATAGAAAAAAATTATTAAATAATGATAAATGAAAGAATATGAATATGATTATAAATCCAAATGAGGTTATTCGAGCATTCTTTTGTTGCTGTTGCTCGAATCACCTCATTTCGATATAAGTGAGTAGGCGAAATTACAGGAGGGGAAGGTGAGTATAAAAAAGTAGGGGCGAACAGACGACTGTGTGAATAGGGGATTTCAGGAATAACATGGGATTAACTAGATCACGTACAAAAGGAAATGTGTTGTATGGGCCTTAAAAGGTATACATATATATACATAGCGTGCGTGTGTAGCTCAGTGGGTAAGAGCATCGCCCGCAAAGCGGTCGCGGGTTCGGTTCCCGTCACACCACACGATTTTTGCACAAGTTTCTGCGAACAATCCGCTCCTCTACTCGGTATAAAAATTCGTTGCTTGAAATCAAAGAAGAGTAGGGAATACTCTTATTTGCAAATGTGAGAACAAATCTTATACAGCGAAAATAGGGAAAAAGAGATGACTTTGAAATTCGGAAAGAGGAAAAAAGTGAGGAAAATCACAAAGAGAAAAAGAGAGAAAGGGAGAGGGAAAGGGAAATAGAGAGAAAAAGAAGACAGAAAAAATGAGAGAGGAAAATAGACAGAGAGAAAGAGAGCAACATAATAAATAATACTATGCTGAGCATGAAAGAACAGGAAGGTAATCGTGGAGGAGAGTAAAACAGCCTCACAAATACATCATACATAGTAGCTTTCTTTCCCCGATACTTTCTTTCTCTTCAACTCTCGCTCTTTTCCTCTTTCTCTTTCTCATTCTCATTCTCTCTTTCTCTCTTTCTCTTTTTCTCATTTTCTCTCTTGCTCTCTTTCTCTCTTTCTCTCTTTCTCCAGCTCTCCATATCTCTTTTCTGTCTCTCTCTCGCTCGCTTTCTCCCTCTGTTTTTTTCTGAGCCTCCACGGGCTCTCTTACTCACTGTGCCCTTTGTTTTTGCTGAGGATGTCTCTATTGGTTTCCCTTCTTTCTTTCTATCTCTCTTGCTCCCTTACCTCTACTTTACCGCTCACTATTATGCCTGGACGGCTATAATGGTCATGAAGAGCGAAGAGGGCGCACTCCTTGAAAGAGAAATAATCTTTGTGACGGATTGGAAGAAGGGGAGAGTATGAGTGAGAGTGACTTGCAGAGGAAGAGGAATCATAATATGAAAACAAAAAAAGGATAAAAGAGATAAGGAAAAAAAGAGAGGAAAGGAGAAAGGCATGTGTTACAGATTGTATAGATGAATCAAAATTTGCAGTAACAAACAAGCAATGTTTTTCAATCAAAACTAAAAATTGTGTCGAATATGATGAATCAGTATGAAAGATACAGAGAGAAAGAGAGAAAGAGGGGATTCAGAGAAAAAAAGAGTATTATAAAGAGAGAACAACACAGAGTTTTGCGAGAATAAGACGCAAATAAAATGCACTGAAGCACAATACAAGATAATATGTAGAGAAAGAGATTAAATTCTGAATGAAGTGAAGTAGAGTCCCCAATGGACAATTGTATTGCTCATGACTTACTTTCAGAGTTGGGCTTTTTTGAAAGAATCCTCAGGTTGTAAGGGTGAAGGAGGCAGGTAAACCAACCCATCTCTTATTATCTGACATCAGATGAAAGTCTTAGTCCTTGTCCGGATAGTAGCTTCAATCGGCGTTGCTACAGTTTTCAGCGCGTTTGAGTCTCAGAGTAAGTAAGAAGCATAATTAGGTTTTGTGTGATTGTCCAGAAGGAAGACTCAGAATAACGAGTGATAGACAGACAGTGAAAGTAGACAGAAAGTGGAGATGAATACAGGGAGAGTTTAAGAGACAGTGAAAGAAGAGTAAGATAGAAAGAGTAAGAAAAGAGAAAGAGAAAGAGAGAAAGAGAGAAATATAGGTATTGAGTGTAGATTAAGAGTACAAGAAAGGGAAATAGAATATGCAGTAAAAAGAGAAGCGTTGAAAAGGATCTGAACTGCTTTTTGTTCAAAAGGAAACAAGCCATGCAGGGAAAAAGATAGAGTTAAAAGGGTGGAGATCCTCCGAAGCTGCACCAGAGAGTGAGAAAGAGAGAGAGAGAGAGGAGAGAGAGAGAGAGAGAGAGAGAGAGAGAGAGAGAGAGAGAGAGAGAGAAAGAGATAGAGAGAGAAAGAGAGAGAGAGAGCGAGAGAAGGCGATAGGAATTTGAGACAAAGATATAGTTAGTAATATGTAGAAAGAGAGTGGCATGGAGAGAGGAGGAGTCACATTAGATATAGAAAGAGAAGCATGAGCGCATAATAGACAGGAAGAAAGACTAAGAGAGGTTGTTAAGGGGAGGGATGGGATCGATGGGGGAGGGTAGAGGTAGCAGACGCCGAGGGGAGTGAAGAGAAATAAAGAGTAAAAGAGAGAGAGAGAGAGAAAGAGTTAGGGAGGCAGAGACTAAGATATAGAGAGAGAAAGAGAGAAAGGCAGAGAGTAAGAGAGAAGGAGAGAAGCAGATGGTGAGAGAGAAAGAAGGAAGTAGAGAGTGAGAGAGAGAAAGAGAGGTTGAAGATGTGAGAGAGAAAGATAGAGAAAGAGATAGAGAGAGAGTGTGTGTGATAGAGATATTAGAAAGAGAGCACAACTGAAGAGTGCAAGAAAAACTACCCTCAGGGCATGTGTTGGATGGATGAGGCACAGAGTAAAGAATACAAAAAAGAATGAAAATAAGAAAGAGAGAGAGGGAAAGAAACGACAAATAGGAGAAACTGGCGAATTCAAGAGAGAAAGAAGAGTAGTGATGGTTGTATGTAGAACAGAAATGAAGACAGAGTTTATTTAAAGAAAAAAGGGATAGAGAAAGAGAAAGAAAAAAAGTGAAGAGATAAAAATTAGAAAAATGAGAGCAAAAGAAAAAAAGAGAAAGTAAAAAGAAAAAGAAAGAAAAGAAAAAGAGAAAAAATTTAAGATAGAAAAAACGAAAATGGAAAAGAAAACGAGAGATAGAAAAAAGAAAACAATAAAAAGAAATGAAGAGGAAACGAAAGGAAGAGTGAGAAAAAAATTGAGATAGCTGCTTGAGTCAAAATGAACAAGGAGACTTCGACACTTGTCCAAGAAGGTAATTCATCCCAGAGACCTTTTCTCTCTCTTTAATTCCAGAATACCATTCATTTTGAGCAGCCATTGGCATTTCGTAGTCGAAAGTGTATTTAATTTGGGCATTTGTACATATCTTCTTTCGAACAGGAAAATAAATTTCGGTCCATCCAATCCATTTAAATGCAACAACTTGGTGCGTCAAGCCTTCAAATAGAAAAGACGAACCGCATTAACAAAGCTCAAAACTAAAAACTCAAATTTCTCGCTTCCATCATATTATAGACACATTTCCAAGAAACTTTCAACTATAATAAACTATTCTCAGTGAATAAGTCATAACTCCCGGGTAATAGGTGGGGTAAAAGGTAGGGTAGGTGGGGTATAGGTGGGGTAAAAGGTAGGGTAGGTGGGGTATAGGTGGGGTAAAAGGTAGGGTAGGTGGGGTAATAGGTGAAGTAAAAGGTAGGGTATAGGTGGGGTAAAAAGTAGGGTAGGTGGGGTTCAGGTGGGTTAAAATGTAGGGTAGGTGGGGTATAGGTGGGGTAAAAGGTCGGGTAATTGGTTTGAGAATGAAGTAAGATAAAAAAAATTCGTCTCAAGTTCTGGTAGCTGGTCACTAATGCCTGGATATTGCCATTGGAAAACAAATGGACTGGAAACTACCAAAAAGACATCTTTGAAAAGAGTCCAAGCTTAGCCGTAACCACGCCCGAACCTAACCCAACCCAAGCTCAACCTTATATCTCTTCTAGAAGATGCCGTCTTTAACCAATTAATCAGCCTTCGCCTTGGTCTTCGTTCACTGTTCTTTTTTAGGAAAACGTTCAATTTTTCTGTTAACATGACCATTTTTTACCTCTCATAATGCAGATGTTCAGACGCAGCAAAAAAAAAACAACAAACAAATAATTTTTCAATAATACCAAACAAGATCATAAGCGCAAATGTTCATAAATTTTCTAAGAAAACCATACGAGGGTAAGTCTTAAAATTCTGAAATTGAGTCTTGAAACATGATATGGTTTTTTTTGTTGAAAAAAGACTCAATACGAAGAATTAATTGGGAAGGATGGTAAGAAGTCTGAAAAGGAAATGGAGAATCAACCAACTCAAAGGAAGAAGAAAGAGAGGTAGGAGAAAAGAGTAAAGAAGAAAACACAGAATGAAAAAGAATTATAACCAGAGAGAGAGAAAAAACATTTGCTGTCTTTCGCTACTTCAAGTTGAGAGTCCTAAATAGCTACCCTCACTTTACTCTCGCTTTCTCCCTCCAACCCTCTTCATGTCTGCTCTTCTTTATTCATGGCCTCTGCCTGCTCTCTACTTTGTTTCTATTCATGCATCTCTCTGTCTTAATTCTCTCTCTGCCTCTCTCTCTCTTTCTTCTCATTCTCTCTCTCCTTCTCTCTCTCTTTTTCTTTTCTTTGTTTTCTGTTTCTGGCTGGCTATTTGTCTTTTTACCTTTTTCCCGTTTCTTCTTCTGTCTCTGTCTTTTTGCCCCTCTATATCTCTAGCTCTCAGTGACTCTGCCTGTCTCTTTCTTTTTGATATCTTTTCATGTCTCTTTTTCTCTGTCCTATTCTCTTGCTTTCTCTCTAAGTCTCTGTCTGTCTGTTTCTGTCCATTCATTCAACTCTCCTTTCTCTTATTTTCTTCCTTCGTTTTAGACGACTCTTTCGGAACGCGAGAAGTAAAGTAGTGTATAGAAACCGTGCCTATTTTTCCTTCCTTCTTCAACAAACTAGCTAGAAAAAGGGCAAATTTAGTGAGAAAGAGAAGAGGAAGGTGAAAGAGGGTAGAACATTTGACAGAAAAAAGTTTTTTCTCTTAAAAGTAGTAGAGAGATAGAAAGGAGAAGATAGAACATACCAAAGAGAGGATAAAAAAAGAGATAAGTGGGAAATCATGGCAAGAAAAAAACCGAAGAGTTACATGGAATTTGTATTGAGGTGTGCTGGAGAAGCATCGGGTTACAATCTCTTCTCTCCTTCTTTTTATGTATCATCTTTTTGCTCGCTTCTCTCTATTTAGTTTTCTTTCTTCATTTTTTTTCAGGGTTTTGTTTTGGAATGTTTTTTCTCGAAGCAAAAAACAACTTTGGTTATCATTGTCCTCTCAAATTTCAAATGTTCTGATATATTTTATGTTTACGATTACTTTTAAACTTTTTTTTCCTATTTAGTTTTTCAATTTCTTTGTCTTGGTTTTTTTCAAATCAATTTCTTCGGTCTTTTCATTGTTTATATCAGTTAGAATGGTTGTCTTTCTGTGAGAGTTTTTTCTCCTTCTTTTTTTTCTTTCTCATTTTTTTTTCTCATTCTTTTTCTCATTCAACATTCTCTCATTCGTCTCCCTCCGTGCACGGTTGCTCCTCGCACCGTCTCTTCCCTCGTCTGTGAGAGTCCTTTCCCGTGAAGATTTGGCGCTCCGGGATCGTAGCGCCATCATGAGCGACAGAAGAATGAGATGGAAGGACTACTTTGTCAAAGCCGTTAGTCCCCAATTCCTAAGGAAGGCAGAGAACGCTGAGGAGTGGAGTCGTCACATGTCGCAACAGATCCCATAATCGATGATGTTATATTACCGATGTGGCTCGCTGATCTTGATAAAGCGTTTAATTTGAATTTGAATATCAGTTAGAAGATGTGGAGTATTTTAATATATTCCTGAACGCTTCCAATCAAATCCCCCCTGAGGGAAACAAGGAAGACACTACATAATGAGTCACTCTACCCAATATTATTTCTTTATTCAATTTTATTTATTCAATTTTCCTTTTCCTTATCGAGATATCTCTCTTTTCCGCTTTCCATCTAGTTTCTTCTCTTTTCCCTCTTTCAGAGACACTCTTTTTTTCTTCTTTCTTATACTCATACTTGTTTAAGGAACACTCTCCCCTCCCATTCTTTAACGCTTACATTTCTCAGTTCGCGTCTTCTGATTTCGTCACAACTCCGATTTCCTTCTTCAAATCAGTCTACGATCTGCATCTCTCAAAACAACTATTCCCTTCAGAAGCCAGCCTTTCCATGTCTTCTGTCAAGCATCCACTTCAGTATGCCTTTCATTGCCTTGTTCTGTTTCACAAGCAACTCTGCCTCTCTGTCTCTCTCTCTTTTTATCTTTCTCTCTCTGCCTTTCTCTTGCTCTCTCTTTATCTATATCTCTAGCTCTATCTCTTTTTCTTTCTCTTCCTCTCACTTCAAGTCATGCACCTTCTTGTTATCTCGTTTGCCGTAGCGTTTTCTAAGTCTACTCAATAACTCATTCAAATCGTTTCATTCCCACACCTTGGCAGGAAGAAGAAAGATGCAGCAGCGCAATCACCAGAAGGGTGTCGTGAATTACTCCCTCGAGATTGAGAGTCAGGCATTGAAAGAAAACATAGATTGAGAGAGAGAGAAAGGAAGAGAAAAATAAAGAAAGGGAGAGAGAGAGAAGAAAATAGAATAGAAACAGAAGAGAAAGAAAATAAACGAATTGAGAAAGTTGAAGAGAAGAAAAAAAAAGAAAGAAAAAGAGACGGAGGAGATAGATTGAGAAAAAGAGAAGAGAACAAGATAGAAGCAGAGGAAAAAACCTTAGAAAAAAAGGCTTTGCGTGGAAAAACTGATCTATTCAAGTTTTAGAAATACTTTTCGATACATGCAATACTGAATGTACCATGAAAGACAAATGAAACAGAAAATGTTCAAGCTTTAGAAATGTTCCAGCTTAGAATTTTCCAGCTTAGAATGTTCCAGCTTAGAATGTTCCAGCTTAGAATGTTCCAGCTTAGAATGTTCCAGCTTAGAATGTTCCAGCTTAGAATGTTCCAGCTAGAAACTTTGCTATGCTAACTAAAACCGACATTTTGTTCCCTAATAAGATTCTTAACGGTTTCATGGATATTCCAAGAAGTAGGATGCATACTTTTAAACCATGTCAAGGTCGTACTTCCAGATACGCATTCAACATTCCTCGCTCATGTAGGCTACCACTATTTGATTCGTTTGCATTACGATCCGCGAGATATTATTACAAGCTACTGCCTAGTATAAAATCCGCCCCTAATGATCTCACTGTTAAAAAAAGGCTAAGCTCTGTTGATGTTCTCAGTTTGCTCGATATAAATGCAACTGATTTTTAGAGGTCGATTATTTTTTCTATACCTTAGAATCATGAATTTCTTGTGATGATTATATTGGATTCTATGATAGCTCGGTTCCCTTCACTCCGTTTCTTTATCATGTGTTCTGTGACAAGTTGATGTTTACTATTTATATACCATGTGTTATCACATTTTGAATATTTGAAAAAAACAAATAAAAAATAAATAAATAAATAAGTAAGGCAAAATTTCGAAGTTCGCTGATACTTTGAAGAAGCTGCCCTAAGAAATTCAGCTGCCAAATTCTAGAGTTGAAGATTAAAAAACGAGAAATTTCTCATATGAATTTTAATGCAACTATTGTTTTCTTGAGGTATGTTTTTAAATTCTCAACGTTCACTTTTTTTAAAGTAAAACCAACCAGCACTATTAGTCGAAGTTCTCTAGAATCTATTATTATTAATATTATTATTATTACTATTATTATTATTATTATTTTTATTATTATTTTTATTATTATTATTATAAGTATTATTTTTATTTTTATTTTTATTTTTATTATTATTATTATTATTTTTTTTAAAAAAATTATTATTATTATTATTATTGTTATTGTTATTATTATTATTATTATTATTATTATTATTATTATTATTATTATTATTATTATTATTATTATTATTATTATTATTATTATTATTATTATTATTATTATTATTATTATTATTTTTGTCTTATTATTATTACTATTATTTATTATTATGATGATTTTTTTATTTATTATTATTATTTTTTTTATTATATTTATTATTGCTGTTATTTTAAATCAAGAATCATGTACGCTAGTTCACGCTTGATTGTATTGTTCTATTGTATTATTTTTACATTAAAAAAAACTCTTAGGCTTAGGGAAAAGTTGGCTTTAATCTACTTTAGCCGTCCAAAGATTTTTTCTCAGAAAGAGATTTTATTCATGAAAACTCCCTTCCCCCTTTCTCCTTAGGGCCCCCCTTTCCCCCTTTAGGGCCCCCCTTCCCCCTCCCTTCTAGGGCACCTACCCTTCCTTTGCCTAGATAGGGCCCTCTTCCTCCCCCCTCCCTCCTTTAGGAGTTGGAAATCTATTGCTACATGGGAAGAAAAAAGAATAAAGAACAATAGGACAAGAAAAAGAAAAAAGAAGAAAAAAGTGAGTTGGAAAATTCAAAGTTAAATAGAATATCAGAGTTTTGTTATAAAAAGTTTTATAGAAAACCAGTGCAATGAAAACTTGAAAATTAACGGATGGAAAATTAAAGCGAACAAAACGGGTTCAAAACAGAGGTTAAAAAGTCATGTCAGACCTTCTGTCGGCGGGCCTCTGTTTTTCCAAATCATAAGGGGGACCCTTATGTTGAAAAAATATTTCCGCCTTCGTCGGGCCTCTGTCTGTACCTTTCTCTTGAGCACTAAAAAGCCCCTGGTTCAAAATGAAAAGAAAGAGCCATAGAAATGTTGAATGTAAGTTGAGTAAATTTAACAGAGTAAGTGAATAAAGTAATTAAAAAAATTTTCACGGAGATGACAAACTTTGTACGATAAGACACAATAACATATAAAAAATTCTAGAAATTGAGTTATAGACGTGAAATGGTTCATAACTGTAGATTGGGTGAGAAGGCGAATAATAGATTGGGTGAGAAGGCGAATAATATAACTTTTTTCGAATACGCCGAAATAATTCAAGAAACAGAACCGATCCATCGAAAAAGAATTTCAATAACAAATAAAAGCTGAACAAACTTCACGAACGGGGTAAAAACGTCCTTTTTAAATAATCTTGAGAAAAAATGACTTAAAATGGAAAGGGTCTTGAGGGGATACAAATTGAAAGAATATGAAATGAACGCGATGATTTGGAAGAGAGTCGTAGAAAAAGGTATTAAAAAAGTATAAATTAAGCTCAGAAAGATTGAAACAGAATGGAAAAAAATAGAAATAAAAGGAGGAGTCGACTATTCTCCGTCTCAGATGAAATCTAGTTGTATGACAACGGAAGCAAAGAAGCAGTAACGATAGATGGATGGGACACATCGGTTTTGACAAAATAGAAAAGATGCCTGCCATAACAGTAAAAGAGATTCCGGAGAGAGATAGAGATAGACAGAAAGAAACAGAGAGAAAGAGATAGAGAGAGAGTGAGAGAGAAAGTAAAAGAGAGAGAAAGATGAGAGAGAAAGTAAAAGAGAGAGAAAGAGAAAGTGAGAATGAGAGATATAATAAGATAAGGCATGGTAACTTGAGGAAATTACAGAGATGACCATCATGTAGGCAGAATCTGATGATGAGCTGCGTGGCATCGAATATGAAAACTCGAACAGATAGGAAAATAAAATAGAAGGAGAGAATCAGTGATGAGTGAAAAAGAGAGAGAAAAAGAGAGAGAAAAGGAGAGAGATAGAAAAAAAAGAGAGAGAGAACAAGAGAGAGTAGCAAATTTTGAGGTTCGGAAGAGAAAGAGTGAGAGAAAGAGATAGATAGAAGGAGATACAGATACATATAGAATAGAGCTAGAGATTGCGGAAAGCAAAAAAAGAAAGATAGACAAGCTTTTCCAACGATATTTATCCGAAACCACCATGTATGGTGGTTGGCATGCGCTCTACTCAATATTTAATTAACATGATTACCAGAGAGAGAGAGAGAGAGAGAGAGAGAGAGAGAGAGAGAGAGAGAGAGAGAGAGAGAGAGAGAGAGAGAGAGAGAGAGAGAGAGAGAGAGAGAAAGGGAAAAAGAGCGAGAAAGAAAGAGAGAAAAAGAGAGAGAGAGAGGAAGAGAGAGAGGCAGAGAGATAGGCAAACAGAGAGGAAGAAAGAGATTACGGAGAGTGAGAGACAGAAAACTAATAGATGTTGAGAAGAGTAGTGAAATTCAGAATGAGCAGTGCAACAGCAGGAAAGAGGAAAGAGGAAAGAGGAAAACAACAAGTAAGAGGGCACAGAGCTAAAAAGGGCTAAAAGAGAGATAGAGAGAGGAAGAGAAATAGAGGTCGTGAGAGTACCGTGAGAGAGTGCACTAAAACAGGAATAATTATCGGATGTGAAGAGATTAAAGAAGCAAGAAACGTTATTATATGTATACAAACAACTTCGCTTATCTCATTCGATCGTTATCTTCGTCTGACAACTTTAGATCTCTGGCTAAACTTTCTATTACAACAAACCCTTTGTTAATCAATCTACATTTTTTCATTGAGGTGATAACCTCTGTATTTGCATATCTATGTACAACTTTGTTCTGAAACTAAAAAACTTTTCTCTCTGAAAAAACTTTTCAGTTTTTCCATATTTTTCCATTTCTCTTTCTTTTTCCTTTCCCGTTCCCTTTTCTTTTTTTTTGTCCCTTTTCCATCTTTTTTCACCCTTTTCGTATCTCTATTTCGTCATGTCTCGTTAGCCCACTTGCTCATTCCGCTTTAATGCGTTCAATTTACTTTCATTTCTTGTGTCAAAGAAAACCACCAAGAAAAGAATGGAGAAGCTAGTTGTGTTAGTAAAACTATATTTTTTTAAAACTGAAACTAGACTTGAGGTTAATTTTTTACTTGTCGGATCTCTCACACAACTCTCTTTCTCCCTTGTTCTTTCTCTCCCTCTTTCTCTTTCATTTTGCTTTCCTATACAGCCCACTTCTAATCCGAGTTTGCGAGTTAAATATAAACGAAACTCATTTACTGATTAGAAGACTCGAAAAAAATCGTCGATAAGAGCTGCTGTTAACTAGGAGAGGTACGAATAGACGTACTAACATAAAATAATAGTAACATCCTCACTTTCTTGGAACTTTTGTATCGTGTTATCAGGGGTAATGGTTACCGGACCAGCTATGCTGGCACATACATGTTCGCGCCCAGAATGATCTACATTTCCTTCAACTTCCGTTCTATTTCACTTTTTCTCTTAATCTCTTTTCACTTTTTTGCCTTTTCCCATTCCTTTTTCCACTCGCTCGTACAAACATGCCTTAGACCGGCCTCATGTAATGCCTGCATGTAATCTGGGACCCAATACCTAACCATTTATCCCACAACTCAGTTTGTATCGATCTAATAATTCCGCAGTTAATAATAGATTGAGAGTGAATCAGATGACCGAAGCAGATGAAATGAAGTGAAGACAAAGATGAGGCCTCCGAAAATGGGGGCTGAGTCTAAGTCTAAGGCTGAGTCTGAGTCTGATTTCATCTAACCAAAGAAACTTGGAAGCTCACAATCAAAGACAAGGAAGGATTCGGTTCTATCAAAAAAATTGAGTGATGAAAAGATGGGGAATTGAGAGTAAGCGAGGTAAAAAAAATGAGAAGAGAATTACAATACTAGAAAGAGTGAAGTAGAAAAAAAGAAGTAGAGTGAGAGGGATAGACATCCAGCGACTTGAAAAGAGAAAAAATAAAGAGATGGGAGATACCAGAAAAGTTTTAGAAAGCGAGAGAGAGAGAGAGAGAGAGAGAGAGAGAGGTAGATGGAGAAAGAGAGAGAGAGAGGACATAGTTTTTTGTGGGAAGAGAAAAGTAGGGAGGATTGAGAAGCCACAGCAAAACGAAAAGTCCAAGAAAAAGGAAATAATTCGGTTTGGGGAGAGAAGACAGAAGTAACCTGAGTATGAGCGGAGACAACAATAGAGTATTTGATACATAAACAAATAATAAAATGATGTTTGCATTCACATCTATCCATTCATGAAAGACTTAATTCTCCGAGAAAAAAAAGAAAATTTAATCAGCTAAAAGCAATTCTATTCATTCTCTTCATAATACCTCAGCCTATACACAGACATACATATTTATGTATGTATGTTTATCGTAGAAAATGTGTTATTGCCGAGTTCATTTCCTCCAAACGACATCTTCTTTTTGAAATAATGGCAACACAAATCAATCTGGAGTCAGGGTGGACGAAATAAGCAAAACCGAAATAAGCAGAAATGGGTTAGATTTTATTCTATCCCTCCATTACTTTTGAACTCTTAAATAAAAGCCACAACTCTACAAAAAATATTTCTGAGAGGGGTGAAATGGAGAAAAAAATCTCTGGGCGAGAGGAGGGAGAAAGTAAAATGTCAAGATTTTACAAAAGCCCCCATCTAAAGAAAAAGGCTGGACAAAATCAACACCCGTTTTTTTTTTGTTCTACCTAGCGAATTTTCAGAAGAAAAAATTGTGTTACACAAGCATCTCGCATAATTGAATTTTAACCCTTCACTTTCTAAAATAAAATTTAATTTATTACTTCCGCCTGAACCTGAGCAGTCATTAAAAAGAATAACTAATTATTGAAAAGGTAAATTAGAAATTGAGAAGAAAAGCATAACACTCTAGAATATCGTATGAAGCATCGTATAACAAACGGGTTTCCACGAGGGGGCATTAAAAATAAAAAATCATTGTTTTTCCACTCGTAAGTTAAGCTAAACTACAATTTAGGCCTGAAATTAAATAAAAACAAAAATGAATTGGAAGAATGCAGAAAGAAAGAAGTTTGTACTAACCGGTAATGCTCCGTTCAGTGTATTCTCTTTTTGAGAAAAGGCGGACGCCGACTGCACTCGCTCAATCCAGTCCAGCATATCATCCTCTCTGAAATTATGCTCTTCAGTGTACTCATTGTGAACAATTCTGAAGGGCGAAGTAACTTCAACTTTCTGATAACGGATAATCACGATTCGGAGCGTCATTGAAGCGACCGATAATGAAAAGAAGTGACCGAGTAAGTGGAGAATGAATTCTGGTCCGGATATTTTTTCTCGCTCCATAACTACATAATGCATGATGTTAACGTATTTGTAAGCCATTAAATTTATTTCTTATTTTCCAAACAAATAAAAAACAGTATTCTAATTGTTTCCCGAAATTGTTTGACCCTTTCAACGGTTGTAGAAACTTCTCATGTGATGCTCTCACAGAAGCTTACGTGGGGCACTTTATAATGGGCCTCAACCTCTGTCGTAATTTGTCTGCGTGTAAAATTGGGAAGATTTTTTTCAAGTCGAAGGGACATACACTTAATTTTTTTCTAGAATCATCTTGTCCTAGATACTCCATGCCAGCTCTCTTCTTTCAACGAATCATCAAGAACTCCATGGAAGGAAAGTATCAATAGAAATCTGGCGGAAGGTTGGGAATGGGGCAATTATTGTACTTGCCTTGAATTTGTATACAGGAGGTCTACACAAACTCAACCAGTCTCTGGTAATTCAGTTTGTACTTTCATACTCGCTCTCCTTGTCTCTATCTTGCTGATTCTCACTCACTCTCTCTCTCTCTCTCAATCCCTCTCTCTCTGTCTCTTTCTCTTACTTCCTGTCTCCCTCTTTCCATTCTCACTCTATACCTTTCAGTGCTGTAAACGCAACCCCCCGTTCAGTTGAGTTGCCCCTCCCACCAATTCCCTCTCCATACTCCGTCCTTGCAGTGTTCTATGTTGTCCTTCTAATCCCTTCTCCATTTTTGGGTTGTGAATGTTAATTGACGGAGTGTCACAACATTCACGTAATCGAAGAGCATATACAAATAGTCTTCTCAGTTGCTATAGGAAGTAACCGAATAGGGACAGAGACATTCAGTTGAATATTTCAGAACTGCTCGCACACAGAAGTGGGAGAAATTTGTTTTTAAGGGGCGAGAATGAAATAAGCGAGACTGTGTGGGAGAAAAATTACAGAGACTTCGGAACAGGTGCAAATACAGTGCGCTTCCAAATTATGGGGACTACCCAATCTTTTAAAAAAAAATTTAAAAATCATTCACTGAATTGAGCTGTATTTTTTTGTCTTGTTTCACTCAGTAATAGAACTTTTATCTCGAAATTTTGTTTAAAAGATCACGAAATAAATGTTTACAATAGTTTTTCATTTTTAGCCTCTTCAAAAATATGGGGAAGAAACAGTTAACATAAAAATTACTACGTTAAAGCATATTTTATTCAATTATCAGTAATCAATTGGACAACCAGACGATCTAATAACATCGAATACACGATTAAGCATGGAAGATACCAGTACGTTTTCATCGAGAGAGAGAGAGAGAGAGAGAGAGAGAGAGAGAGAGAGAGAGAGAGAGAGAGAGAGAGAGAGAGAGAGAGAGAGAGAGAGAGAGAGAGAGAGAGAGAGAGAGAGAGAGAGAAAGAGAGAGAGCGGGAGAGAGAGAAAGAGAGATAGAGAGAGCGAGCGAAAGAGAGCGAGAGAGCGAGAGAGAGAGAGCGAGAGAGAGCGAGCGAGCGAGCGAGAGAGAGAGAGCGAGAGACATGATGAGACAATGGCATCTTCAAGCTCTTTAGTATTGCTATACTGTTTCCCATTATATCTGCCGTGTCATTATGCCCCAAAGATTCTCAATGGGATTAAGATCAGGGCTACATGCTGGCCAGTCTAAAACTGCGACGCGGTTGGCTGCAAACCAAGGTTTACTGGAGTTTCTGACATTGATCGCAGCATTTTCCTGCTAGAATGTGCAATTGACACGAGTTCGACGATGGAGGAAGTGTACCAAATGAGTCATAAGGAGCTGTTGAGGGGTCAACAGAGTTCATTCGTGTTGGAATAGAATTCAGGGCGGCCGTACCTCTCTCACAAAATGAGCCCACAATGATCGTGCCACCGCGAAAAACTTTGAGAATTAGAGCGGATCCTTGCGCGAATCCCGCCAGTAGTGTGAGTACTCATCCGAACCGTCCAAATTAAACTTCTTATCATCAGAAAACATAACCTTAGTCATGGAAACACTCATTCAAATCAATAAAAGAGCAAAACGTAAACTAACCTTTTGCCAATCAACAGCAATGTTGTTCTTGGAAGATGTGAGACGGTGTTGCTTGTGACTGTCTGTCATTTGAGGTGTGACTGTCTGTCATTTGAGGTGTGACTGTCTGTCATTTGAGGTGTGACTTTCTGTCATTTGAGGTGTGACTGTCTGTCATTTGAGGTGCAGACTTACGCGGAGCAGAGACCAGATGATGAGAATCGTGAATTGACCGCAGTATGGTATATTTATTCATGGATAAGTTCACATGAGCTCGAATTTGAGCAGCCGTCAACATGGAATTTGATGCAACCCTGCCGACATTTTCTCTGAGCTTTTGAAAAACAATAACAATTTTTTTTAAAACCCGATCTTTCTTCGATCTGGTTCAGTCAATTTCTTCGATCTGGTTCAGTCAATTTCTTCGATCTGGTTCAGTCAATTTCTTCGATCTGGTTCAGTCAATTTCTTCGATCTGGTTCAGTCAATTTCTTCGATCTGGTTCAGTCAATTTCTTCGATCTGGTTCAGTCAATTTCTTCGATCTGGTTCAGTCAATTTCTTCGATCTGGTTCAGTCAATTTCTTCGATCTGGTTCAGTCAATTTCTTCGATCTGGTTCAGTCAATTTCTTCGATCTGGTTCAGTCAATTTCTTCGATCTGGTTCAGTCAATTTCTTCGGGCGTGCATGATGCTTCTTAGTTCCATAATTGTTCGGATCATCAAGGTGCTTGTTACACGACATTTTTCTACGTCCTAATTGATCAACAATTTATTTGCCGGAGATGCCATTGGCGAAGAGCGATGCGATAACCGTATTTCATTGTTAGAAAGCATCGTGTAGCTAGGCATTACTTACACAACCAACATGCAGAAAAATAAGTGGTGAAAAGGTGCAAGCCCCCATAATATTAAAAGTGAAAAACCTTACTAAAAAATTATTTCGTGATCTTTTCTAATAAAATTTGAAAACAAAAATTCTATGACTGAGTGAAACAAGACAGTATATTTACAGCTCGATTCATCGAACGGTTTGCGTTTAAAAAAAAAACCAAAAATCGGGTAGTCACCATAATTATTAACTGCACTTAGTGAGCGTCCTACAACAAAAAAACTTATGTATGTTGGTAATCCGATAGCTTCAAGACTGTTCTTCGAGTTCTTGATTGGCGAGTTACAGAGGTACCTTTAGAAGAAATTAAAGGCCTAAAATAAAAGGTTCGACAATTTAGAGGCATTGAAAGAGTCACAGGAGAACAGCTACACGGTTAACCGCTTTGCGAAGACTTTACTGATTAGGAAAATTGAATTGAGGGTTTTAATGCTCAGAGTTCATAATTTTGTTCTCATATGCATCGACTTAATTTTTGTAAACGAATAACAATAGTGGTTGCTATTACAGGTGAAGAACAAAACTTCAAAGAAAGGGCACAAAAATGCAAAAAAAGGTATGAATATGCAAATAGGATTCAAATCTTAGAGATAGGGATGAAAATGAGAAAGAGGAAGTTGAATGGGGAGGATAAAGATGGTATAATAATCTTCCTCGCGCTACTTCCCGCCTCGCCACAGGGTACGCGTTCCCCTGAGATGCGGGACAGTTCTGTCTTGGCAGAACCAGTGACTGCGCGCTGGGTCTTTGTTAGTGTGTAAAGCAGTAGCGGGGAGATTCAGATTCGTTATAGAGCACGATTAACACATCCTAACCCACTTGTTTTGAGTGGATCTGTCCGGAATAGGAGTCGAACTTGAAACTCTTATTTGCCACGCACGGACTAGGATACGGATGAAATTAGAACAAAATTTGCGAACAGTTATGAAATTTGCTATTCATTAAACTGCAGAATGAATCATCGATCTCCATTCTCTACTTGCAACACTGAGATGATAACAAGACAATAAAACAACGAAAATGTTGAAATGAAGATTTCATTTATCCAATAGTGTCTCTAAATGGATAATTTTTATAAATTTGATATTTCCAACAAAAAAAACCAAAGTGAAATTTTTTAAATGAAAGTTTTAAAAAAGTAATAAATGATCAGCAGTTCAATCTAAAATCAGTGAGCTTTAAGTGAGACAAAAAAGAGCATTTAGAAGTAAATTTCTCAAAGTAAAAATGTTCAAAATATGAGAAATTAACAAAAAATAAACAAACTATGAATGATGAGAAAGTTTTGATGAGCATATGTCAAAATCAACTATAAAACAAAGAAACTTTTTTCTTTAAAATAAATCATAAATATATATCACCTGCTGATGAGAATGAAATTGTGACACAAGAAAACAAACTACAAAAAGATACCTTTTTTATTTAAAGATCCCTCGTTCAATGATACCAGTTTTTGAAAGAGTTTTTTTTTTTATTGGGCTTGTGTTTCTGTTTTACTATTTTAGGAAAATATGCATCTTTTTGCGTACTGAAAATATATATTCCTATTCGCCAACAGACAAGCGGAACTGACCCATCCGCCTGGAGAAGATGCTCGACTCTTTTCTGGGAGACCAGGCGGAAGACATTCCGCTTCCCGTTCCGGAGGCACTCGTACGCGATGTCAGTCAGCGCGCCCTGGACGTCGATACAGATGGCGTCCACTGGGATCGAAAGCATCTGAACCGTCTCCTATTACTGCCGTGTCTTCTTCCTTTTTCCTCTTGACCATTCCGTTCTTTTTTCTCACTGACACTTTTGTCATTTTTCTCTTTTCCTCTTTCAAACATTTTCATTTTTCTTCGTTTTCTCTCTGTCTTTTCATCTTTCTAACATTCTCTACTTTTAATACTTTCTCTTCGGTTTTATTTTTCGGTCTTTCAATTCCACTCATAATCTCGTCTGATTTTTGCTTTTCGCAGAAATGAGACACGCATAATCCTTTTTTATTTGAACTAACCAAAAGCCTTTCAGGAATCTTTCATCTATACACCTTGAGCTAACGTGTTTTCACATTCTCATGAAGAACCTTCTCAATCGTTGACTTGAAGTGAAACAATCTTAATTGCTCCAAGCAGTCAGGTCAGTGAAACATCAGTCACTAGAAAATCTGACTTGATTCCCAGGAAAAAACGGGAGTCTCAAAAATAAAGTAAGCGCACTTTATCAGAAGTCGCGTCCGCGATGTACGAAGAAAGCTGCTTGCAGAGAAACAACTGATGACCAGTGAGAACTGCCCAGCATTGTTTCCACTCTTAACGAATTCACAATTATTGATTAATGAATCAATGAGCTAATTAACAGATACTATATGAGTTATTTCTCGATTGAATTATGTAGTACATTATTATCTTGATGGATTCTCAAGTTCCTAATGTTGAGCATGAGCAATAAAATTTTGAATCGCTAATACATACAACGTCAAAATTTTGTGTTATCACACAAAACAATTAAATTACATGTAAATAATAAATTTCAACAAAAACAATAAAATAATAACTTT
This sequence comes from Allodiplogaster pararmata, assembly GCA_964056735.1. NCBI lineage: Eukaryota > Metazoa > Nematoda > Chromadorea > Rhabditida > Diplogasteridae > Allodiplogaster > Allodiplogaster pararmata. Next base: position 46,727,949 of record OZ057403.1, read on the forward strand.
TTACTAAATTTTTTCAATGTTTCAAAAGTTCAAAAACTAAATCTTCAGAATAGAAATCATCAAACTGGAAGTTATTTCGAAATTAAATCATTCATGACAATAATAATAATACAGAAACTTTTTTTAAAAACACCATTTTTGAACTTTAAAAAAACCGTCAAAAACTACTTGAAAGAAGAAAAATGCAATAAACATTCCGTTAAACTGACCTCCGTTTCCATAAGAATCTTCTCTCGATGAAGATTTTCTGCTGACTCTTTCATTCAAATTGTGTCTCTGCAAAACATTCAAGTTATTTCAGACACTAATCCGATCTAGCCTCAGACTGTATTTTGATGACTTGGAAAAAACGAGAAAGCCAAAAATACGCGGGTTGAGATCTAATTAAGTCACGGAAATGACATGCGTTGCTTAATTCTTAGACCAGATTCACCGAGCCTACTTTGGATGGAACATCATTTTTCGTATGCAGGCTGTTTCTTATCACATGTAAAAGAGGCTTGTAGAATAAAAGGCTATTTGGGGAGGAGAAGGCAGTTTTAGAATGAGACTGAAGGCAAGCTGTGAAAAATAGAAAAGTTTTAGAATGAGACTGAAGGCAAGCTATGAAAAATAGAAAAGTTTTAGAATGAGACTGAAGGCAAGCTATGAAAAATAGAAAAGTTATAGAATGAGACTGAAGGCAATCTATGAAAAATAGATAAAGCATACGAACAGAAAACCTTCATCTTGAGCTTTTTTAGTTAGAAAATAAAACTGCGCATCGACTTTACCCGCAGTGTGGGTTAGAGAAACACTCTGTTCATATGTAATGCGATGAAAGATCGACTCAGATCGGCTCTCACCATTTGGTTTGCAGCTCACAGTCTTGCAGCAGAGTCTTGCAGCAGAGTCTTGCAGCATACACTTGAAGACTTTCAACAACTATCAAAGGCTAACGATGCTTGTGAACGAGAATTTTGTTTTTAAAAGTTTGCTGCCATATAATAACGAAAACACGAAATTTCCTTTACGAAAACACGAATTACCTGATGAACGAGTTGGCCCTGTTTGGCGACGCATTTGGCCGGTACAGGCGGTGGAGGGATGCCGTTGGAGACGAGAGGAACGCGGTCACGGCCGTGTGCCGTGCGCGACCGTTTTACAGGAACACGTGGAGTCGCGGCTGTATCTTTCTGAAATCGAAAAGGTTTTGTGTTCTTAATTAAAGAAAAAAATTTTTAAGAAAAAAATTACTAAAAAGTTTTTGGGCGATACCCCTCCCTGTTTGTTATCAAACTAAGTTTTTACAAAAAGACAGGAATTTGGCTCACATATTAATGTTACACGGAAATTGCTTCTTCTGTTAACGTCTCCCCAAATTTTTTCGCTTGTTTGTTTTACATGTTTTTTCGTGCTTTGTTTTTCATAACATTTACATTTACAAAACAAACAAAAAAACGCAAGAGAAGCGGGAGTCAGAAGATCTCAAGTCTGATTCGATCGATGGAGATCAATCTTCGATTGTAGTTTTTTTTCATCTTCATAAATTTTTCTTCTCGTCCATTCCTTTTCTTACCAGAGTCCAAATGAAAACCAATACATGATGGTTGTAAATTTTTTAAAAGAACGTTTAGATTACTATAAAGCATCTGGTTACATTTCGATTGAGATTTGTTAGTAAGGAACAAGAAATAAAAACGAGTATAAGTTTTCAGATTAAAGTTTAAGTTCGACGAATTATAGCATTCAACGAATTATAACACAAGAAGAGTGAGAAAAAACAGAAAGCAAAGCCTGACTATCACCGAAGATTACACAAAAAGAATCTTGGAAGGTGTTTTGGTTTTACATATTCTAGCTATCATAAACATATAACATTTTTCGTGTGAAAAAAGTATGAGGAATTGAAGATAAACAACTTTCAAACCTTGTTGTTTGTTTATCAGTGTGCTTTCAAGTTATATCACTGAACTTCGATTTTTTGTCTTTTATTGACTTAGAAATGATTTATAACGTTTGGTTCAATATGGCTGATGACTGATCGGAAAATTTCCTGAGGATTGATTGACATTTTTAAGCTAACATCTCTGCCCATGATTTAAGTATATTTCTCCGAACTTTAAAAAGAGATCGTTATAAGAGATAAAATTACATCAAAAAACATATCAAAATATGGTTAGCTCTTTGCAGAGTAATGTTGGGGAAAAATGTGAATTTAGATATTCTCCCCATCATTCATGAATTATTTCACATGTTCCTAGTGCTATTCAACAGCTGAGTTGAGATAAAACATGAAGACATAATATTGATCAATACAAAATATCTATTGATTCTTCAATAGAGCACAAGCGCAAAGAATAATAATTAGTGTATAAGTATAGAGCCCGCTCTCGGTAAGACAGATTCGCTGCTTTGATGCCATCCCAATGATCAGTTTTTGTCTCTATTTTTAAATTTTTTGCTCTGAGAATAGCATAGGCTAACTTACATTACTGCCGTCCTGGTGATGGGAGAAAAGAGCGATGAACTTGTGTAGGCGCTGCGTGTTGGCGTGTCCTCGCCCGTTGTAGGGCGTTATTGACTCGGAAGAAGCGTGATCTTCCTTGAACTCCTCACTGTAATCGATAAATATTGAGATCATACAAACGCTATGAAATAGGCAGTGGCTTTACTGACGTATCATGGGGATTTAAAATCCCCAACCTTGTGCTTGATTCAGCCGTTGAGAAAAAAAACGAAGGAGAAAGAAGGAGGCTCTTGATTTTTTTCAAGCGCAAATCAAGAGAGCAAAGTCACAAAGTTGAGAAATATACTATTGATGCACTGAGAATCGTTTCTTGTGAGAAACAGAGAATCCGTCCCATATATGTATGTATGAAAGTGATTCATAAATTTTGTGTATGACTTTATAGTCACGAGCAAAGTGTAATTTTAGCATTAATATAGAACTGACTTTTAAAAATAAAAGAAACCTATTCTGAAGCTTGACCCTTTAAATTTTTTTCTAGAACTTTTTTATCTGAAAAATGTAAAATTAAAATCATATTCGCAGTTCTAGAAAAAAACCATTTCAAAACTAGCGCTTCCCGAAATAAATTGTTGAAAAATAAAATGAGAAGTATCTCGAGCGAAGAAGGCGATGAAGCCGCTAGATCACGAGTAAATAAAAACCTAACTTTACACAGAAAATAATAAAATTCCATTTGAAAATACAAACATGTAATATCAACAAGCAAAAAGTTGAAATACAACTCACAAAGAACAAAGAAAGAGTAATAATTCACAAGAAAGGAGAAAATTATATACATATGTAAATTATATTATATAACTTCTAATGGCGGTACTCATTATCTGAACGACATGTAAGAACGACTGTTGTTGATGATTTCTTGCCATGATAATCAGACGGAGAAATTCTCGGAAAAAAGCATTAGAAACAAGAGAAAAAGAGGAAGTTCATGGTTTTTCCTCGCCTTCGTTTTACTCGACCATTGTAGTTATACTCCGTCATTCAGTAACGATAACTACGATCAAATCAGTAACGATCAAGAAATTCAGTGATACGCGGTTCAGTAAGCATTGATGTAATTGAAACAGAGAAAAGATAATATTCGAGAGCTTTGAGACATACTAAAGAAACCTCAAAAGAACATTAGTGAGGAATAGAGAGAAAGAGAGAGAGAAAAAAAGAAGTAAATAGAAAATCAAAACAAGAAAAAGAGAAAACAAAGTAAAAGATTACCGGGAAATTTAGAGAGTTTTGAAAAACAAAATGCCCTTATAAATCACGAAGAAAAAATGAATTAGAAAAGCTCCACGAAATTTATAGAAACTAGTCGATCAACCGTGTTTACACGCTTCGACTTGAAATGATCTTTAATTTGTCAGAATGTAAAGGTGGCAGGTCATAATTCAAAAAAGGTCTTCTCGCCTTTCTCATATCATTATATCAAATCATTTATCTTTCCCAATCTCTCTTTTCATCTTTTTAGCTTTTCCTCAAACTCTTCGTCTTTTTCATAAATCCTTTTCACGCTCACTTTCTCGCTTTCCCTTTTTCTCTTATTATTTTCTAGCTATCATTCAATTGTTTTCTCTTAAATAATCATCTCAGCTATTAACTTTACATTTTTGACCGCTAATGTCATTCGATGGTTCCCATGTCAATTCCAGAACTGGCTAATGTCATTCGATGGTTCCCATGTCAATTCCAGAACTGACTTAAGGCATCAAGGTGGGAAAAAAACTGAATGTGTTTGGAGACTGCTTGGGGCATAAAGCTACGGACAACTTTCATCTTGCCGCGCATCATAAAATAAAGCTGTAAAGCTGGGCAAAAAAGGAAGATACGCTTTTTGTGAAGAAAAGTTGCTGTTTCTGCAGATAAATACCCCTAATGGAAGCTATTCGTAGAAAGAAGCATGGGCTAGGTGAGTGAAACAATAAAGGAGAAGTTGGCAAGGGAGGATGAGCAGGAGTATGTTAATAGGAAAGAGAGGACATACATGAAAAAGAAGAAAAATAGAAAGAAATGAAAGTGAAGAAAGAGGAAAAAGAGTTTAAAAAAGAAAGGGAAGATCTATAAAAAATAAATTGATAGAAAAAATGTAAAATAAAAAACGGGGGAATAATCAGAGAGAGAGAGAGAGAGAGAGAGAGAGAGAGAGAGAGAGAGAGAGAGAGAGAGAGAGAGAGAGAGAGAGAGAGAGAGAGAGAGAGAGAGAGAGAAAGATATGAAGGAAGAAAGATAGAGAAATAAAGATAGTCTACAAAAGCTTAAGTGATTTAAGACTCTGTGAAGGGAAGTCTCACTAACTAAACCCCATTTCAAGCTAATCCTTTTAGTTTTTTTTAAACTGCTCACTTCTTCCCATATTGTTCCAAGAAAAATGAAACTGCTAAAATGATTATATAAGAACAATAGAAAATTGAGTATAATTCTTGTTTTAGTTGCAGATCTACTTTATGAGAACATTCTAGAAGAAAAATCAGAAAAAGATAATTAATTCAAGCTTTCAAAACTCAGTTGGTAAAAACTTCAAAAAAAAAACAACTTGATTTTAACATTTATAAAACTAACTAACAAAACAAAACTAACGAAACAAAAAAAAACTAAACATTTAAAAAAAACAAAACAAAAAAACTTATAAAACATTAACAAAACAAAAACTAAACAATTTATAAAAAAAGGCATTGCTAAAATTTACCACTGGGAACTTCAAACTACCCGGAAAACTTGCTTGTCGGAAAAACATTTAGATTCGGAAAAAAAAAGCTTTACTCTAAGGTCCAGACGAAACTATTCATCATAACAACTTATATGAATGATTTTCTTCCTTATCATTAACTGTCATCGAAAGTGATCAGTCGATCAAATTTAAATTTTAGCCTCGAAGCACTTGGAAAAAAGAAGGTTTTGTTGATAAAAATGAGCTCCTCGTTTTATTGGCACAGTAACTCCAACCCATTTGAATGTGCCTTCAAGCTTAAGGCAGTTCATTAGAATCACACTCAGAATTCCCTCTTTTGATAAACTGTACATCATACTTTCTCTATAAAATTCTCATTTAAGAGCTTTGACTGTCCCTTTCTATCAAGGAATTCTTCGATTCCCGAATGATCAAATTCAGAACCCGAAAAAGGGATCTTTGTTTGATTTTTGATGATGCAAGCTTGGCTGGCTGTTTGCTTGTTAGTTTGACAGCAATTTCAGGACTTTAAAAAATTAATCAGAACTTTAAAAACTGCTATAAGCTTGCTAATCACCTCCGTTTTGACTCTCAGGGGATAAAGGCTGAGGGAATGGAATCTGTGAGACAATTAGGGTTATGTGCCGTAAATTCGTGCGGTTTTCATGAGTAAAGAAAGAAAACCTTGTTTGGTAGAGAGGAGGGGGGACGGTACACGGAAAAAGCACTTGGGAATGTGCAGTGCCTTCGATTCGCAAAGTGCTCAGAGATATTGAAAGGAAATATGGTAAAGGAGAGAGAGAAAAAGAAAGAGATACAAAAAGATAACGAGAGAGCTAGAAAGAAAGAGAAAGAGTGAGCAGAAAGACAAGAAAGGAGAAAGGGAGTAAAACAGAAAGGAAGAAAAAAGCCAGAAAGAGAAAGTTTAGAGTAATAGAGATGGTAGAGAAGAGTAATAGAGATGGTAGAGAAGAGTAATAGAGATGGTAGAGAAGAGTAATAGAGATGGTAGAGAAGAGTAATAGAGATGGTAGAGAAGAGTAATAGAGATGGTAGAGAAGAGTAAGAGAGATGGTAGAGAAGAGTAATAGAGATGGTAGAGAAGAGTAATAGAGATGGTAGAGAAGAGTAAGAGAGATGATAGAAACAAAAAAACCGAGAGAGAAATGAGAGAAATGTCAAAAAAGGGTAGGTAATGAAAAAAGTCGGCATCGTGAATGAATTGAAGTACTTTTCTCTCTGGTCGACCCGAGCAACGGAAACAGAGAAGAATTAGAGGTAGAAAATTCAAAGAAACGAATTGGAGAGAAAGAGAGAGACATAGGGAAGAAAGAGAAAGCAAGGTAAAGGACAAAGGAAGGAATAAAAAGAGAGAGAGAAAGAGAAATAGAGAGCGAGACAGAGAGAGACAGAGAGAGAGACAGAGAGAGACACAGAGAGAGAGAGAGAGAGAGAGAGAGAGAGAGAGAGAGAGAGAGAGGGAATGATACAGAGAGAGAAAAAGAAGAAGCAAGAAAAAGCGAAGAAGAAATAAAAGCAGAGAAATAGAGAAAAACATGATAAAATTATAAAGAAATAACATGAGAAAAAATTGATACATAGTGTCGGAAAAGAGTAACAATATGCGAGAGCTCTTGGCGAGTAGTTAGCTAATTCAGAAAATAAATTTTTGAACTTCGACAATGATGAAGAATAACAAATGAAGTAGTGCTAAAGCTGTGTGTTATTATATGTATGTATGTAGTAGACGAACACCTCTATCGAGAATAAGAGCATAAAAGGATATCGTAACACAGTTCATCTTTCATTCTCTCTCCTTTTCTCTTTATTTTTCTGTCTCTTCTTCTCTCTTTCTTTCTTTTCCTCTCTCTCTCCCTTTCTCTTTCTCTCTTTTCCTGCCTCTCTTTTTCTCTTTCTCTCATTCTCCCTTTTTCTTTTCTAACTCTTCCCTTTCGCACTTCTTATATTTCTCTCTCTGTCTCTCTCTCTCTATCTGTTACCCAAACTATCTTATCTCTTCTGATTCTCGCCGTTTCGTGCTAAACCATTCTCTCTGGTGTTCGCGTACAGTTCGGTCCACCGTTTCAGCTTAATGCGTATTGAAAAGAAAATAGGCTCAACTTCGAAGTAGGCGTGATTGATTTCAGCGAGAAAAGTTGGAAAAGGGATCATTAAAAGCGAAAACAGCGAGAAAAAAAGAGAATTGAAGACAAAGAAGACAAATAAATTTAGAGAAAAGAGATAAATAGAGACAGAGATAATGAGACAGACAGCGAGGGAGAGAGACAGAGAGAGAGAAAGGTGAAATTTTTGTTTTAGGCAGCCACCGAAAACCAGAAAAAATAAGAAAAAAACGGTGAGAAAGAAAAATTCAAAAGAAGAGCAAAAAGGTGAAAGAAGAGCGTATTCGAGAAAAATTTACAGGCTGACCACTGGAAGACCGAGCAGCTTGAATTGCGCGGTTAGACTGCATAGAGAGAGGTTGACAAGGAAAGGGGAGAAAAAAGAGTTAGAATAGACTTAATAGACCAATATGTATACATATAGGGAGGAAAGGTTATATAAGAAAAAGAAACGAATAATACGTAGATAGAAAAAACTTTTGAGAGAGAGAAACACAAGGAGCTAGGTACAGAGAAAAAACAGTGAAAAGACAGAGATAAAGAGACTCGAAAAGAGATAAGGAGACAAAAAGATAGTAAAGAGAACGAGAGACATAAAAGGAAACAGAGAAATTCTGATAGAGTGAAAAAGAACTAGAGAAAATAAGAGAATCAAAAAAGAAAATAAAGAGAGAGAGAAAGAGGTAGATATAAAAGTAAAAAGAGAGTAAGGGAGAAAGATGGAGAGGATAGAGATATCAAGAGAGAAATAGAGAAGAGATAGAAGATACATAGAGAGAAAGAGAAAGGAGAGAGAAAAGAAAGTGAGAGAGTTGGATAGAGAATCGTAAAGAGGAGAAGAGATGGTGAATAGTTGGCGCCTGCTGCCTCAACCCCCAGGGCCACACCAATTACGGCGGCTTATTACCGAGGTTCAACCCCTCCTTCCTACACTTACCTAACACGTACGGATGCAAGAGGGTGAGAACGATGAAGAGAGAGATAGAGGAAGAGAGAAAGAGAAAGACAGAAACAGAAAGAGAGAAAGAGAGAGAGTACGAGAGAGTTAGTGTGCGAGGGAGAAAAGGAAGAAGAAAAGAGGGAGAAAGGAAGACGGAGAAAGAAAGATTAGGAGAGAAAAAGAGAGGGAGAAAGAGGAAGGGAGAGAAAGTAACAAGGGCAAGAAAGAAAGAAAGTAAGAGAAAGTAGATAATGCAAGAGAGGGAGGAAAAAGAGGAGAAAGTGAATGAGGGATAAAGCAGAAGAGAGACACTGAAAGAAGATATAAGAAAGACAAGTACATATGTTCCTGGCAAGAATGTTAGAGGTTAGAAAAATCAAAGTAACTTCTCACATTTCCAGACATACATACATATACCATGACTTTCTCAGTGAATACATCGGTTAATATGTTTTGTTGTTACACGTCGCACATATTTAGTGTGTCTCTATTCTTGTTGAGTATAGACCCTGAAAGACACACAGAAATGAAAATAAAGGAATTTCGAACATTTTAACGACCTCGCTATCATCAGACACTTATGAAGCATGTTTTCTAGAATATTCAAGACAAAATTAACTCTGCTTTATTCAGGAGAACATTAACTTTATTGCCTGAAACTTGAAAGTATGAAAGTGAAAACATAAAATTGTTATAATAAAATGCAAACTTGAAATTTCCTGTCGAAATTCACTTTCGTGTTTTACCCCGGAAAGAACGGAGAAAGTATGTATTTTAGACGCAATTGGACGCGTATAACACTCTGCTATGTATAACCTCGTACGTCTCAGTTCCGGGTCACGCTAATCTTCTTTCCAGAAGGCCAATAGCTAATTGTTTGAGTCCAATAAATAATTCTTTCTCGGAGCGCCTTCAGTCAATTTCACTTTTTTACGAATTTGTGTTACTTTTCTGCAGAAAATGTTAATGTTCTAAACAGCTCAGCAGTTATTTGGCGTTCCACTCGTTATCTACAAACAGAGTGTGGTTGGAGGGGTTCGTCTCCTTAACTCCACTCGTTATCTACAAACGGAGTGTGGTTGGAGGGGTTCGTCTCCTTAACTCCACTCGTTATCTACAAACGGAGTGTGGTTGGAGGGGTTCGTCTCCTTAACTCCACTCGTTATCTACAAACGGAGTGTGGTTGGAGGGGTTCGTCTCCTTAACTCCACTCGTTATCTACAAACGGAGTGTGGTTGGAGGGGTTCGTCTCCTTAACTCGCACTTCACTTCAAGCCCACAATAAAACTCTTACAAAAGATCTCTTGGGAGTAACTTCTAAGTAGAGAAAGAGATTTGTAAGACTGAAAAAAGTTAGAGAGAGAAAGAAGAGATAGAAATAGAGCTAGAGAAAGTAGGATAGAGACAGAGAAGTTAGAGAGAGAAAGAAGAGATAGAAATAGAGCTAGAGAAAGTAGGATAGAGACAGAGAAGAAAGCATATAGGAAAAATTTGTAGGATAATCACAGTGGAAGGATTAGTGAAGAGGGAAAAAAGTTAAGCGATGGAAAGAATGGAAGAACAGCCGGCGTGAAAGCAAAATTCTTAAGACTTGAGTTGGTATTTAGTGTTGTGAAAAGCATACTCTTCCACAGTGCTCCACCAACAACTTCGTTCTAATACCTTTCCTCACCACTTTCACCGATATCACACAAATTGTATGAGAATTCATACTTCAAAAAAGTTTATCAAAAAAAACTTCGTTTAATAGAGCTGTGTTTCATACTATGACTTATTATTTATGAAAAAAACAACTACGTTCATGGTGCTGTAATTCATACTCCTTCGAGGGTTATTTTTCATACTTCAAAAAAAAACAACTCATCTTGAAACTCTTCCCTCCATTTACTACATGATTTAATTTTACCACTTAATCCCTTTATATCATGATAGGCAAAAACACTAGTTGTTTTGTGTTTTCCTTCACCGGATAACCCTATTCCTCTTTAGTGACCCAGTTTTTCTCCATAGATGACATTCATTCTCTTTATCTTGTCAGTTTACTTAGTCTCTTCATCAGCTCTCGTAGTTCATATTGATATTGATTGATATTCTTTATCGCCAAAGGACAACTGGTTCAGGGTCATCGCTAACATGGTTGACAATGAGAAAATGAAAAAGTAGAAAATCTTCGGAAGAGCCAACGGAAGAAGAGCTTCGGAAGGAATATCAGCCAACGTTTTTCTCCGTGATGTCTTAACTTGCCTTCGCTCCTTCCCCATTTCCTGATGCAGCCACTCTTTGCGCCCCTTTAAAGCGCCCTATGTCTTTTGAAATTTAACCATGGTGACGAACTTTTTGCTGTGTTTTGTATATAAGGACACCATGACGCACGAGCCCCAGCTCTCCAACAGAACACGATGACAATTGAACGGCTTGTGCAACGAGAATGAATGGTTAAGGGTAGCTGAATAGAAAAGTAGCCAGGGAAGCTGGTAAGAGTCAGAGAAAAGGAAGAAGACAAAGAGAATGAGATTCCAGCTCCAGTGAGAGATTCCTACTTGGAAGAGCGAAAAGTAAGGTAAAAAAAATGAATGAAGGGCTCTCAATGACAGTAAGGAAAAAATAAAACTGCAAAAGATGGAAGTAAGATGAGCATATAAAGGAACATATGAAAACCAGTTATCTCATATTTCAACTAAACTTAACGACCATCAAAGCGGATCATAGTGGAAGCTTTTGAAGTTCAACTTGAAAAGTATAGCTGCTCAATGCCCTTAACTGTAAGGGAGCCTGAACCACAGTCACTTCTGTATATGCAACAAGAAGAATAGATTCATACATGGAAACGAGTGACGAAGAATCAGAGGCAGAGAGAAAAAAAGAGAGAAAGACCAAAAAAGTGAAAATAAAAGATAAAAGAGGAAGGACTTGCTTGATGAAGTGTGAAGAGCCGCCCAGCCGAAATAGAAATTATGAAAACATCCAATAATTCATTTTTGTTTCATTTCCGCTTTCTGGTCAGAAAGGCCATCATCCAATATTGGATACAGAAAGCCAATCAAAAAGCAAAGAGAGGGAGAGAGAGAAACAGAGAGAGAGAGAGAGAGAGAGAGAGAGAGAGAGAGAGAGAGAGAGAGAGAGAGAGGATACAGATAGAGAGAAAGAGATTGAGAAATGGAGACAGAGAAATAGAGAGAGAGAGAGGATACAGATAGAGAGAAAGAGATAGAGAAATGGAGACAGAGAAATAGAGAGAGAGAGCGCGAACGAGAGATGACTGAGAAGCAAATAGTTAAAACAAGAAAAAAGAACGAAGAGTAAGTCAGAATGATGTCAAAAAACTGAGATGAGAGATAAACCGAGACCGCTAACGAAAGCAGCGGTAATAAGACGATAAACAACAAGGAATGAACAAGGAACACACTAGAGAGAAAAAAATTGTTCCAGAAAAAAGAAAAAAAGCAAAAAGGTAGTTTTTAAAACTAAAAGTAAATTTAAAAGTCACGTTAGAAACTGAATATGAAACAGTTCTTGATTGAAAAATGATTACAAGAAAGATTAAGAGGTGATGAGATAGAAAATGAGTAATATGGAATAAAATTAACAATGTAGTGTTCAAAAAAACATACATATATCCGTTTAGTACAGTTTTATTGAAATTAGCCGCCTCAGTTTCGAGCACAAAGACTATTTTATCATAAGCGATTGAACTGCCTTCAAATTGTGGACCTTAGAATTTGAATATTTACGTTATCATACCTGAACACGGTGCGAGTACTCACAAAAGCCATGTGTGGGCGACCGAAACATCAAAGGGAAGCATAGAAAGAAATTAGAAAAAAGAATTGAAGTGACAGAGAGTAAGCAAGTTAGGAGCAGAAAGGAAAGATGATAGAGAATTAAGTGAGAAAGAAAAAAAGATAGATGTAAAAGTCCATGAGCCTTTGGAAGTCAAGCCTCAGACGTTATCTGATCTCTATCTCCCCCTCCTTATGCTTCCTCTCTCTCTCTCTCTCTCTCTCTGGCTTTCTCTCTCTATCTATATTTTCTCTATCTCTCTTTTTTTCTTTCTTTTGTCTCGCCACATCTCTTTCCTTCCTCTCTTACTCTTTTTTTAAAAACTATATTTCTCTCTTACGCTCTCTCTTTGATTCTGAAAAAGGAGTAGTGAAGAGAACGGAATGGCATGCTAAACGCACTTAAATGACGCAGACATAAAATATCTATGTAAGAATGGGAAGAAATGAAAAAGATAAAGTAAATGGAGAAATCGGAGATCACTTTGTGAGTGAGATGAACGGAAAGAAGTGCGGAAATGAAAAAAAGGTCAGAGAAGACAAGGCTAAGATGGGAACATGAAAAAGATTCAGAAGAACATCCAGGTTTACATTTTGTTTACCTACCAAGAAATAGCACTGAAAAACTCCAATAAGCAAGTCGCGTTTTCGAAAAAATTTGATGGTTTTTCCTGCTGAAACAGCCGAGAACTTTCTCTGATACCAGGTTTCGGTAACAGATCAGAAACATCAATTATGGTTTAGTGGTACGACTTTTATTGGGTTTCTATTGAATCTCTAGTATTATAAACTGAAACTTGTATTAAACAGAGATCTTTTAGTAATATAGAGTTGTTTGAAGTTTTTTTCTGCATTTCTGAAGTTAAATTGAGTTTTTCATACTTTTGGTCTGTTTCTGGCTTTAAAATAATTTTTAGAGTACGCATGGTTAATCGAGTACTGCATTCCAGAAGAATTTTGTCTTCCTCGAGCAAAATATTCTTTATTCCAGACGGTCTTATAAGCTACTATATTCATTCCAGAAATGCACATACGTGTTCACCAGAGAGCTAGTTAGTTATCATGTGGCAAACCGTTAAAACCATTTCTTAACAAAAAAAATTCAAAAAAGAGAAATAGAGTCCTAGATTTTGAGTAGATAGCGAAAATTTGTGGTTTTGCGCATGCCTGAGATATGGGACACAGCTTATGTAAAAGTATCTGGCGACTCTACATGATTAACCCGGGGTGGAACGCTCCTGCCAAAATATTTTTGAACTACCGCTCAATTGAGGAAAGCCTATAATCATGTGAAGCGAGCGAGAGGTGAAGGGAAAGAACTTGTGCGTCGCAAGAGATCAAGACTGTGAAGACTGTGAAGACTCAGGCGCTTCTCATTATTCTAGAACTCCGCTCACATGAACGGCCGTTTTTCAATTTTTTTACATGCACGGTAACCTAAGTCACTTCTGAAAAAAGTAGCTATTCAGGATGAGCATAAAAACATGGTAAAATTTTCTATGAGTCATACATAGCACGCGTTCCCAGTTGAACATAAATTTTCTGAAAACTTGACTCTGGATACACAGCAACACTATCTTACTAAATGAAAAGTAGAAAGTTTTATGAAAATGAGTTAAATGAGATAGCATGGCGGTTTTTGAGAGATTGAGGGTACAGGAGACAAAAAACGGTTTCTGCGCTATGTTTTTTAAAAATATAAATTTATAACAATGTTAGATCAAGAACAGTAGAAGAATAAAGATCAGAAAATCAAATACATGATGAGAGATAAAGTATAAAAAAGTAAAAAAGAGGAACAAAAGAATTGAAGAGGAGAAAAAAAGAGAAAGGAGTTTGAGATGGAAGAAACTTATTTATAAGCCATCATAATCTCATTTTGCTACTAAACTCAGACTGATATTTTTCTCTAATTCATCGTGTCAGCTTCTTCTCTTCAAATTTACTCATGTGAGTCAGCCTAAATTGAAAAAAAAAACAAATAAATAACAAATAAATAAATTTAAGAACAAAGCATGTACGTATGAAATAGTATGCAAAAAGATGAATGTAGTTATTCTCGAAAAAGCTAGTGAGATCTAAGTGCACGTCCTGAGAACTGTGTAGTAACTAAATTCATAAATTAGGAAAGTGTGATTGCTTCTGAAGCGCAGAGCAAAACAAAAATTCAAATTCAGTTCTAACTACTTCGCCTGATCAGGCACGGAAAGAATCGAAACCTACAAATGTGCAAAAAAACTTGGAATGTCAATAGGTGAGCAGGACAAAAGAGAAAAGAGAAAAAGTAAGTGAGAGGCAGAAAACAAGGATGAAGAGATTATGAGAAGTTCTGAAAAGCTCGAAAAGTAGACAAAAAGATCGGTGGAGTCTTATTGAGATACCGGTTAGACTACTTTACCTTCATTGAAATTTTCGGCATAAAAAATTAGTTGAAACGAGCATTAGAAGGAGAGAAAGAGAAAAGGAGAAGAAGAGAAAGAGAGGTAAAGATATAGAATCGAGAAATCGAAAGAGTAATGAACCGAGAAAAAGAGAGTAGAAGAGCGAAGAAGAAAGGCGATTCTCTCAGTTAGAGACGAGGATAGTGAGAGAGCCGTTCTTGGAGAAGCACTGACCATATGCTAATTGTGTATTATGGTTGTGGAGGGCATCGTAGCCCGGGGTTACTAATTTACGAACTCCAGCCCTGGATTCGAGTGCGAGAGTAGTAATAATAGAGAGTAAATAAAGCATGAGAGGAGGGAGAGAGAGTGAGAGAAATCAGATAGGAAAAGAACATTGAAAAGGAAGAAGCATGAGAATGGGAGAGTTGATAGAGAAAAGAGAATGGGTAAATTCAGAGAAAACCAGAGTGAAGAGAAAGAGAAGGAACAGATTATTGAAAAGGAAGAATATGTATGTAGAAAAATTTGGAAGTTTGGGAAACCAGGAGCAGAGAAAAAAACAGAGGTAGAAAAGAGCAAAACTGAGATAGATGAGGTGAAGAAGCATACAAATTCGAGTAAGACTTTTAAAAAAAGGAAGCCAAGAGAAAGTTACCGGGGAAAATTAAGTAGTAGAAAGCAGTAGAGTGGAATTGAACAATAGAAGCAACACTTTGCATTTAAGGTAAACGAAACAAGATGGAGAAAAGTAAATAAATAAATAAAAGACTAAAATATTTCAGAAACTTAGTTCATAATACATCAAATAATGGAGTAGTTTATTCCAAGAGATTTCTTGCGAAATTGGATTTTAAAACAGCTTATTCTACATACATGTGTAGATCAAGTGCTCAGTTACAACATTCGGCCATTCTTGATACAGATCGACAAATCGATAGACCCCTTTTCATAGATCAAGTGCTCAGTTACAACATTCGGCCATTCTTGATACAGATCGACAAATCGATAGACCCCTTTTCATAGATCAAGTGCTCAGTTACAACATTCGGCCATTCTTGATACAGATCGACAAATCGATAGACCCCTTTTCATAGATCAAGTGCTCAGTTACAACATTCGGCCATTCTTGATACAGATCGACAAATCGATAGACCCCTTTTCATAGATCAAGTGCTCAGTTACAACATTCGGCCATTCTTGATACAGATCGACAAATCGATAGACCCCTTTTCATAGATCAAGTGCTCAGTTACAACATTCGGCCATTCTTGATACAGATCGACAAATCGATAGACCCCTTTTCATAGATCAAGTGCTCAGTTACAACATTCGGCCATTCTTGATACAGATCGACAAATCTATAGACCCCTTTTCATAGATCAAGTGCTCAGTTACAACATTCGGCCATTCTTGATACAGATCGACAAATCGATAGACCCCTTTTCATAGATCAAGTGCTCAGTTACAACATTCGGCCATTCTTGATACAGATCGACAAATCGATAGACCCCTTTTCATAGATCAAGTGCTCAGTAACAACATTCGGCCATTCTTGATACAGATCGACAAATCGATAGACCCCTTTTCATAGATCAAGTGCTCAGTTACAACATTCGGCCATTCTTGATACAGATCGACAAATCGATAGACCCCTTTTCATAGATCAAGTGCTCAGTTACAACATTCGGCCATTCTTGATACAGATCGACAAATCGATAGACCCCTTTTCTAACCCATTGCAAAACAGCGTATTTAAATAGGTAAAATAATTATTTTTTTAAAACGCTTTTCTAAAAAAGTCCTTTCTAATTCTAACAATTCAGTTCGAAAGAATTACTCTTCATTCATTGAACAAATAACTTTTGAGAGCACTGACTTTCTGTTTCTTCCCAGTGGAGATCGTCCTCTTCTCGCTCTTGTCTCCGCTTCGCCAGCGGGGAATGAGGACGAAGTTGCCAAAACGTAGGACTTGGGTCGCTGCCTGCGCATCAGAGTCTTGTGATCTCGCTTCTCTCGCTCCTCCTCCCGGGCACACTCTCTCCTCAATTCGACGCCTCCACGGAGACCACGGTGCGTACCGTAAGTCAAGTGGCCGTCTTCTTCCCGGGACCAAGCTGCAAAACTCGATACTGTCCAGTTTAACGATCGGATGAATTTTGTTGGGTTTAAACCAGAAGCTTCAGATTCTGACTAATAAAAAAACTGACCTGAAATATGTTTACTGCTCATCCGAGTAAGGGTTTCATATCGAGTGGACAAGAAATTTCCAAATAAATAAAATTTAGAGAAAAAACCGAGTGAACGAGTGATTTATAAAGAGTAAACTTGGAGAAACCATTAACTTAAGTTGTACAAGGCGTACGAAACGAGATAGTAACATTTAAAAACAAAGCATTAACTCGGTCGCTGAGTATATCAATGAAAGTCGAAAGGCTTCTACCGGAGTCAGCAATTGACAACCAGTAATTTTGTCCTCTAAAAATCGAGAGAAAATCCAGTTTCTTGCAAGTTTTGCCTCTAGCATTCAAACTTTTGTGAGGTCTCTAGGGGAATAACCCTGATCCAAATACTAGACTCAATCGGTAGATATTCCCGTCACTCATCAGGGTCAGTGAGTCAGTGTTTTCAGCCTTCTCCATTTACTCCAATTCGGTTCCGCTTAAATAGCAGCTCACTCTGAACATTCATTGCAGAGATTCAAGCATAGCTTCAAGTCTTCATTATTGCCACTTCATGCTTACGAAAGTTCATTGAAAGAGCTTTGTGTCCATATATTGCTACTTCCTCCCATCTTTCTCTCTATTCATTGCTTTCTCTTGCTTTTTCGCTTCTCTCAATCTCTATCTATTTCTCATCTTCCTCCAGCTTTTAAATAATTCTTTTTTGTATTCTCATTTTTTCAGCTCATTTTCACGCTTTCTCTTTCCATCTCACAAATGGTTTTTCCTTCGCTCAGTCTCATAAGGACCCATGATGGCTCATTCGGCAGCGCATCAGAATATAGACTATCAGTCTGGCGAATACCAAGTCGCGGGTTCGCCTCGAAACTTTAGAAGCAGTGCAGGTTAAAGAATAGCGGTAAGCCAAAAACGATAATTTTTGGGGGGAAAACACAAAGTTTGGAGTACTGCTGGATTACTTCAATTACCTCAATATGATTACTCTATGGTTATCGGGAATCCTTGCTTCAAGAAACACATAGAACTTGTGGAAAAAGTTCAAAGGTTTTTCACAAAACGTGTATGTGCTAGAGCTGGTTTATATTTGCAATATAAGGATCGTTTAAAGCAGTTACAATTAATTTCCTTAGGAGAGGGACGTAAACAAGCCGAACTTGTAATGACTTTCCAAATA
Source organism: Allodiplogaster pararmata (assembly GCA_964056735.1). Lineage (NCBI taxonomy): Eukaryota > Metazoa > Nematoda > Chromadorea > Rhabditida > Diplogasteridae > Allodiplogaster > Allodiplogaster pararmata. The sequence continues at coordinate 46,745,700 of OZ057403.1, forward strand.
ATCAAGAATAGGACGCCTCTTAATCCTAAATCTATTTTCAATCTGTCAGCGCACCATTACAGTACTATGTACATGGACACTAAATGTCCCGCGTCTGAATACTGTTCCTCACTCTAATATTTTACAGGTAAAAGTTTGTGACGCGTGGAATAATTCAAGTATCGATGTGCTCAAAACAGAATCAGTCCACATGTTCAGAAAGCTAATTAAACCGAGTTGTAATCTAGTTAATATATATTTACGAAGCTTTTTTTAGGAAAAACCCAAACATTGTAACAATTGTAAAAAAAATTATTCAAAACTTGTCAGAAAGCAGTGATAGTGCTCACCAAAGTCTCAAATGATATTTGAAAAGTTTAATGTTCAAGTGTAACTGATGTAACATAACATTTTTTATATTTAGTTGCTGAATCCAACTCTATTTCTCACACTCTCTCTCTCTCTTTATTTAATGTGTCTTCTTTTTTGCACTCTCTCTTTCTCTCTCTGTCTGTTTATTCTCTTTTTCTGGCTGCTCTCTCTCTTCCCCTTTTTTCTCTCTCTCTTAATTCTTCCAAACGTTTTCTTCTTAAAAATTTAACACAAGCGCAACTCTATCGTTTCTGACTTTTAATTCAAATGCGATGTGATCGAAATATGACCTAGATTGAATGATTCTCAACGATTTGTTCTAAGTACTACTCTGAGTTATAATCAATTTAAAAGTATTGTTGATAGTCATCGTGTTGCTCGGACAAAAGCTTTTTTGGAGCTTGAATACTTTGAACTTGAATACTACAATAAAGTGATGTTTTCCTGCTAATATGTTGAAATTAATGATTTTTCAGAACCTAAGTACTAGATTGAACTGATTTTCTTCCTACTAATATAAATTTATAAGTTGTAATTATAAGTTTTTTTAAAATTATTTGAAACTCGATTACATGAAAAGATTTTCGTGGAGTAACGTTATCACTACGAACGATAGTTCTTGAATACTTTACTCACATTAAATTTTACAATACAATAATCATCCTTCCCATCACATTCTTCCTTTCCTTCTCCCAAAAAAATCATCTCTGTTTAAAAGTTGATTAACCTTCGTCACGTAATATTTTCTATGTGTGTTCAAAGGCTTAAAGCAATTCGAGCATCAGGTCTTTGCATGGAGATAGCAAGAGAATTTGAGAGGAATAAAACAGTGATATGGTCCGAAATTTTTTTGTTTCCGAATCATATAAACTCAAACTTATAGCAGGTTGGACTTGAGTGCTGAATTTTTTCTATAGGTAAAATTCAATAATGTTCTTATTCAAAAATTAGCTTTAAAAAACAAAGAAGAGCGAGAGAAAGTAACTGTATAAATAGTAAAATGATCTAAGGTTCAAATTTTAATTTTCTAAAGTCAGTGGTTTGTAGTGAATTTTTAGTAGAGTGGACTTTAAGCTCATTAGGAATACATTAAAACGCAAAAAGTATCAAAATATTAAACCATCGGATTGAAATTCAAAAAGTTTTGAGAAAAATTTATTACGTGCACAAAAAAGTATTCACTGGAGTAGATTTGATTTGATAGAGCAGAAATTTTATTTCTTACTGCCGTATTCTCACTGTCTTATTACACTGTATATTATACAACAAAAAAACATATTTACGAACGAGTCTTATTGAGGCTCCAGGAAGAATGAAAGACGCTCTGTTCACATAACTGATCCAATGTTTGAAAGTAATACTTCTGAACGAACTGGGGAAAAATTGTGGATGTACTGGAAAAGAGGGAGAATTGGGACATATGAGAAGTTGGGAGGGAGAGAAGAGGAAAGAGAAGGCAAAAGGAGAGTATAAGAAAGATATATAAATGAGTAGAGAGACAGAGAAAGAGTGAGAAGAAGAGAGATAGGATGATAGTGAAAGACAGAGAGAAAAAAACATTAATCGAAGAAAAAACATAGTGGATAGAAAAGCAGAGAGATACTTTAGATCATGCGAATGATTGATGACAATGTCATAGACAATAACAAGAGTAATAGACAGAAAGTTCGTCGGACATTGAGACTTAGACAACTTTGAGAAAGACGGGGGGTGTAAGAAAGAAGAGAAAAGGAGTACAAAAAAAGAGAGAGAGAAAGAGAGAGAGTAAGAGAGAGAAGAAGAGAAAGACAGAAAATGAGAGAGAAAAACAAAGAGAGAAAAAGAGAAAAGAAGATAAAAAGACAGAGAAAAAGTGAACTGAAAATTTGGCTAAGGCATAGTTTTGCTAGAGATATTGTTGCGCCTTGCCTTTGCATAATTGAAAGTACAAGTAAGTGCATGGTCAGTGAAAAGAAGTGTATGAAGAGTAGAGATAGGCAAGGACGGGTAGGTAAGTTCGAGAACAATTTAGTAGAGATACGAAAGTACATAGGGAATCGTTGAGAACAGTGTGGAAATGATTAGAGGAGCATCAATTGAAGCTAGGAGACCGTTTTTCTTAGCTAGAAGTCAAGAAAAGTGAAAGCTTCAGCGCAATCGAGAAGATATCCGTGGTGAAAGAAGAAACAAGGTGAAGTTTTTAAGCTTCAAGATAACGACCCGAAACATCGACCTCAGCACGTTCAGAACTGGTTTCGCCGTCGGCATGTGGATGTTTTGGACTGGCCGAGCCAGTCTCCCGATTTGAACATCATCGAACATTTATGGGAACATTTGCAACGAAAATTGACGGGAAAAACATGCAGAAATGGTTATGAAAAGTTTAAGCAGCTAGAGGAGGAATGGAAGGCGATTTCACAGGTAACCATTAACTATTTGATTGATTCTATGCCTCGTAGATGTCAGGCAGTCATTGACTCCAAAGGATATGCCACCAAATACTATAATATTTGTTTTAATACTTCGAAAAAAATTGAACATCTCTATAAGCACTTTTTACTATTTCCATTTTTTTGACGAATGAACCTAATAAAGCATTTTCCAAACTTGTTCTATTACTCGAAACATGTGAACTTGGCTTGTAAAAAATATCTGAAAATTTGAGCTTCATTCGTTTTTTTTGAAAAAAGTTATGTTCAATAATTCAATATATAAAGTTGGTGCTGAGTTAAACGCATTGGAGGAGTATCCAGAAGACAACACACTTATTTGCTGTGTCGTGCCTTTTTGAATGCGCTGTTGAAGAGACAAGGTGGGTCCGAACGTTTCGCTTTATCAAAGCATCTTCAGCGAATATATATCATCTAAATAACAATGATGAGCACAGCAGCAGTATCCATCGAAGAGTCAAAATCAAAAAAAAGGAAATGAGGCAATGAACAAGCAATATGAAAACAAGAAAATACGAGAAACGAACCCAGGAATGATGATAATGATGAAGGGTCAGAGATGAGAGACCGCCGTAGAAGAATATATAGACTATCAGAAAACACAAAAACGATAAGTAGTAGCAGAGCGAGCGGAATGTGATCTTATGAAAGAGGAAGGAGAGAAAGGTGAGAGAGCTCTTCTGCCATTTCGCTCTTATTGTTAAGATCGGGTTTATGAGTGTCAATCAGCAAGGCTTCAGCAATCCTACGGCGAACAACATTAGTTTCGACATGCAAAATAGAGCCGGTGAGAACAACTTTTTCAGTCGGATGAGAAGCAAGAACATGTTGTGCAAAGGCGTTGGTTGCGTATGAACGGGCCTTAGGGTTCTTAGCTGCACGAATGTGTTCTATGGCCCTAGTATGGACTGGACGGCCTGTGTGACCGATATAGAACATTCCACATGAGCATGTTATCTTGTATACTGCACCTGATGTGCAACAGACACCAGCTTTTGCGATCGGGCAGAATATACAGGCTTCAGTGTTATAACAAACTCTATCATGATTACGATTTCTGCATAACAATGATTGAAGAGAGGCTGGTGACTTCTCCAAAACATCCACATCTTCTAACCCTACATCATGAACAGCACGACGAATATCTCTAGAAAAAGCATCCGAGATGAATGGTATTGTAAAGATAACTCTGTTGTTCCGCTCTGTGGGCATGTTTATCCTTCGGCCGTAAGGCTTCTTGGAAAACGTGTACCCATTTTGGTTGAGAATAGTTTTGGCAGTAGCTACAGAGGCAGAACGGAGTTCAACAGAGCTAACCTTCGATGCTGTAGAAATAGTGTTTTTAATAATAGCACGTTTCACATGCATAGGATGGTTAGAACTGCTGTGCAGAAGAATGTTTTTGTTAGTGGGCTTCCTATACCATTTTGTCAGTAGGCGCTCTCCTGAAGAAGTTAGTGTAATATTCAAGAATGGAATAGAGTTATTAACAGCAACTTCTCTAGTGAGACGAATGTGGTCAGCCTGATTGTTAAGGTATTCGAACAAACTGTTTATGGCTGCCTGTTCCCTGCTTATCACAATATAATCGTCAATGTATCGTTTGAGAAGCACAATGTCTCTACGAGGAGCTCCACGCTCTAAGAGGTGCGTGTATGATACTGCTAGTAAAGGGGCTAAACGATTGCCCATGGCAAGGCCTCTGTTTTGTGAGTACATTATACCAGCGAACGAGAAGTGATTACATGACAAGCACAGGTGTAATAAGTCTTTTACATCCTGAATATCGAATCCTAGCAGGTTGAAGGAGTTACTGTTATTTTCTATTATATCTATAACCGCATCAACAGCATCATGGTTTGAAACATTAGTGTACAGTGATTCAACATCGAAGCTCTCATAAACAATGTTATCACTAGTAATGTTCTGCAAGTCTTTGAGAAGTTGACTTGTGTTGATGAGATGAGTCGGTATGCAATTAAAGACAGGGTTTAGAATATTACAAAGTAGCCAAGATATTCTATCTGTAGGACCTCCACAGCCAGATATTATGGGCCTGATCTTGTACTGATTGAGATCGGTCCCGGCCAGCGCTATATCGAATTTGTGAGTCTTGATGAGAGTATAAATGACAGGAATACGAGGGTGATTGTCAATGAGACGGTTAACGATGCTAGTAGAAATAATAGATTTTTTAGAAAGAGAGTGAAACTTGGCAGTTAATGATTTGTGAGAACGAGAGAAGGCAGCTCTATTGGATAGAGTGTACAGAGAAGGATCGGAGAGATGCAATTCTGTTAGTTTCTTGTCCATATCTGCATTGACGACAACAAATTCTCCACCTTTGTCACTTCTAGTGATACGTATGCTATTAGTTCGAACAAGATCCTTGAGCGCTTTCAAAGCTATGCTTTCCTCTGAGGTCAAGTTGCGAGGAAGTCTAATAGATCTGTGATTTATAACAATATCACGAATCTTAGAAGCCAATGTTAGTACAGCTCTATCGGAAGGAGCATATTTCGGAGGGAAGGAGGTGAACATGCGAGGGAATGGACAAGTAGAAATTATTTTGCGAGTGACGGAATCAGAAGTCTTCGAGGGGTTAAGAGAAAATAAGGCTCGCCATCTCAAGGTTTGGCACAATTGTTGTAGGGAAACTTGCATACTAAATTCGATGTCACGTGGAAAAGCACAACTGGGAATAAAAGAAGGTCCGTATGCCAATATCGAAGTGGATTTCACTGGGAGATCGACATTTTGAGCTATGGTAACACGCTCGACAGAGTTTATAGAGTTAGAGGGTGTCGAATCGGTAAAACGTCTAGCATCTGGGGCGAGGTTACAAAGCTTCTTGTAAAGTCGAAGACGTGCGGCGTCACGAATGTTGTCACCTACCGACTTTGACAACCGAACGAAGTTTTCGTAAACAGTAGCGGATATCTTTGAGTTAAGCATGTTATCGAAAAAGTTACAGCTAGAATTGTGACGAAAAATGGTGTTACGAGTAGAGCGTATGTGAGTGTTGAGCAATTGAATAGAAAGTCTATTGATAGATTTGGTTATAGAGATAGTAGGGTGAGGAATTTGAGAGAGTAGATTGCGAATAAAATTTGGAATAACATTATAATTCAATATATGTTAACATTTTGGGCGGTACTGTAGGTCAGGTTCTGAAGCTTCAAAATAGGGGAACAACGAAGTCGCAAAAACTTTGAGCGGAGGTAGAGGATAAAGCATTTGCAACTTCTCCACATAGAAGGGGTGGAAAAAAATCGTGTGAAAATAAGGATTACTTTTTTGTATCAATTTCGACTTTTTTCGCTCTTTATCTTTTTCTCTTTCTCATTCACCTCTTTCTGACTTTGTATTCCTCTCTCTCTCTCTCCCTCTCTCTCTCTCTCTCTCTCTCTCTCTCTCTCTCGCTCTCTCTCTCTCTCCCTCTCTCTCTCTCTTTCTCTATCTCTCTCTTTCTCTCTCTCTTTCTCTCTCTCTTTCTCTCTCTCTTTCTATCTCTCTGTCTTCCTGGCTTCATTTTTGTTCTTTACTTTCTTATCTACCTAAATTTCTCTCTATTTTTCCCTTTCTAACTCATTTTTATTCTTTTTCTTGTTCTTTTTTAACGATCCCTATTTTTCATCCTTTGTTAACTTCAACTTCATTTCCCTGTTATTCTCTATTTCTTCTTCACTCTACCTCTTCTTTTCTACTCTTTTCTTCTATGCTCACCCATAGAAGTGTCGCTTTACCGCAACTACTATATGCACAAGGAGAAAAAACAAGAAGACTTGCAGTAATTTAAGGTGACACTTGAAATTCGCGAATATCATCCAGTGAATGGAACGGAGGTCACTCGAGGCAATTGGGGGTTCTGGAGAGGAAGGGGGGGAGAGGATCGGGGAGGACAGGCAGGAGAGAACGCGCCAACGATCCTCTTTCTTTTGCAGAAAGAAAAACAAGCAGCAAAAACCAAAATAACAACAGCCGTTGATGCCAAATGAAGAGGTTGAAATTGAGCCATCAGACTAATTTGACCCCGCTTTCGCTGTCTTCCCTCACGTTGTCATCCGATTTGACCGATCTATGACTTATCTAACTGTCTTTCTCTCTCTCTCTCTCTCTATCTCTCTCTCTCTCTCTCTCTGACTCACTCTTTCTTGCGATCTCTCCATCTCTTTTTTCCTCTATGTCTCTCTATTCCTTTCTATCTCTCTTTTTCTCGCTTTATTTCTGTATCGCTTTACTACTCTTTCTATTTGTCTTTTCTCGCTCTCTGCCTCCATTTCTATCTCAATATCCATCTCTTTATATCCCTCTATCTCTACCCACTTTCCCTTTCTCTCTTCTTCTTCTTCTTCTTCTTCTCTCTCTCTTTCTCTCTCTCCATCTCTCTCTCTCTCTCTTTCTCTCTCTCTCTCTCCCTCTCTTTTATCTAACCCACTCTCACAGAAGCTCTCAGGATCGAGCCGTTGGAAATGTGATCTGGTCTGGCACTCCAAAGCGGGTCGGCAGAAGAGTAAGTATAAAAGTCAAAGGGGTCACAGAGAGTCATCTTGGTAATGTAGAAGACAAAGTGAATAAATAAAGGGTTTGAGAGTGACGAATGATGGAAAAGAGAGACATGCATGTGAGAGAACAAGAGCGAGAGAGAACAGAACTCAAAGAGATGAGTACCTAGATAGGCTACTCTGGTAAATACACCGACATCCGTGGCATGCATATTCGCTCATTCTGATTCTGGAGAAGATCAAGTCCTGACTCTTCTTTTTTTCTTTTTTGTCTTCGGTTCTCTTGTTTTCTTATTTTAGCATTTTTCCAATTTCTTCGTTTTTTCTCTCTTTATTATTTTTAATGTTTTTGTCGTGAATTTCAGATATCTCTTTTCTTCCTGTTTTTCTTTCTACTGTTCTTCCGTTTACATGTTGATTCTCCTAGTGCGAGGACTCTTTTGAGGGGAGAGGCATTTCACAGATGATTAATGTGACTCGAGGCTCGCAAGAGCAGCATCCGATAGGAAAAATATGCTGATCTCCAGGGAATGTGCAAGCGGAAAAGAAAGAGACGAAAGAGATAGAGAGAGAACCAGTGAGATAGAGCTAGAAATAGTAAACGAGAGAGAGAAAGATAGAGAGAGAAATAAAGAGAGAAAGAGAGAGAGAGAGAGAAAGAGAGAGGGAGAAAGCTGAGTAAAAAAGATAGAAATAGGGAGAGAAATAAGAAGGTATTGGCGAGAGAGAAAGATGAATGGAGGAGGATATTGAAGAGAAAAAGAAGGTGAAAACGGAGGAAAAGAGTCAAAAGAAAAAAATAAAGAAAGAGGAAGAGAGAAACAAATTGCTTGGAAGATCAACCTCGAAAACAGCACATAGTACATGTGGAAGAAGGGGGGGTTGTTAATACATATGAAGTGAATATGAATGTGTCTGGCAGAATGATATCGTGTGTGCAGGCAGGCTAGACAGCACCTGCACTGATATTTGAGATGAAGAGGTGGAAAAAGAAGGGAAATGAGAAAGAGAAAGAAGTAGTAAAAGAGATAGTAATAGAGAACATGACAAAAAAGAGAAGTTATGAGAGAAATGAGAAGAAAGTGTGTTATAAATGGGAAAAGAATAAGAGAAGGAGAGAGAGAGAAAGAGAGAAAGATAGAGAGAATCAGCGAGAGAAATAGAGAGTGAGAGTAAGAGAATAGAGAACGAGAAAGAGACTGAGAAGCTTCCCACCAATTAAAGGATCTCGGGGAAGGAAGGCACAGAAAGAATTAAAAATAAGCACCAGCGAGGTAGGTGGTACTGGACAATATTCATAATACCGAATACGAGAAAGGTCATCCGAACATATAAAACGAAAATGAGATGAATGGTCACAGTGAAAAGGAAGTTTAAAGAATGAGATGAAGAAGCTATTGTCTCCATATCAAGCAGGTTTTAGAGCGAGAAAGTCTACCTTAACATCTTTGGTAGAATCTCATTCTTTTGTTGTTGATTCTTTGGCTCAAGGGTTTTCAGTTGATGTTATTTTCCTCGATATTCGTAAAGCGTTCGATACTGTAGATCATAGGCTGCTTTTATATCAGGTTCATTCGTTCGGTATCTCCTCTAATATTGTCAATTGGATTAGTAGCTATTTAAGTAATCGAACTCAATCAGTCTTAATCGATAATGTGCTATCTCAGCCCATGCCTGTTATTTCAGGTGTGCCTCAAGGCTCTTCCCTTGGTCCTTTACTATTCCTTATGTATATTGATTCAGTGAAGGAAGCGATACCTCCTAACCTTCGATTCGGTTTGTATGCAGACGATATAAAAATTATGGGTCGTGTTCCCTCTTCTAGCCATGATATCCAAGTCGCTCTTGATCTGGTTACCGCTTAGTGTTCGGAATGGAATTTGTCTTTGTCGACATCTAAATGCAGTGTTTTGCATTTAGGACCCCGAAATCCTTCTGTTGTATACCGTATAAATGGTCTCCCCTTAACTGTTGACGAGATAGCTAAAGATCTTGGTGTCACTATTTCCGATGAATTCTCGTACAAACACCATATTGTCGATAAGTGTAAGAGAGCTTCCGCTGTTGTCAACATGTTATTTAAAGCTTTTAAATCCCCTTCCATTTCTCTGTTGACATCTGCTTTTAAAATCTATGTCCGACCCATTATCGAATACGCAAGTGAGTTGTGGAATCCATCTTCCTCGGGCCTTGTTAAGTTGGTTGAGAAAGTCCAACGCTCTTTCACGAGGAGAGTACTAGGAAGAGTCCGTCACCCTAAGCTTCCGTATTCCCAGAGGCTTTCAATGCTAGGCCTTCAGAGCCTCGAGTACCGTCGCGCTATCTCTGATCTAATTTTTATCCATAAATGTTTACGTAACAGCTTAGACATAGACACTGATCATTTATACGAAATCTCGGCTATTGATATTGATATTCTTTATCGCCAAAGGAAAACTGGTTGTTGTTGTTGCCGGCAAACGTCTCGCGTCGAAGAGAGTTGGCCATGGAGGGCCGCTCTCTCCCTCTCTCTCTCCTCTCTTTTTTTATATTTTTTAAATACATCTCTTCTTCTTTCCTTCACAATAGTCTCAGAAATGAGGCTACTTCTTTTGGTTTCATCCAGAGATCTTCCAACGTGAGTCTTGTTGGACGTCTAGCGCATTTGAAGAGATGGGCCACATCGTGAGGTCCTTTGAGACAGTCTGGGCAGTAGTCAGGTATCGAGTCATCGATCCGGTGTAAGTAGTGGTTGGTGTACCTGCTGTAGCATGAGCGAAGTTGGCTCAGCGTGCAGCGGGCGTTTCTCGAGAGGTCCACTTCTTCTTCATTTATGTCCGGTGGTGGTCGGCCGCCCAGTATGACTGGACCTTGGATGGTTTCCTTTTCTTCTGAGACCATGTTTGTGTGGACTCGGTTGGCGACGTTTTTCCCGTTGTTCTTCTCTGCTGTTTCCGACAGGGCTCTTTCAACAGTGCTTCTGCATGCGATGTAAAGATCAGCTTTCATGTTGCGTGGTGGGGGTCCTTGGAGAAATAATCCGTGATGGAAGTGAGTTTGGCTCAAGGTCCTTGCCAAGTATTGGGCTGATAGCATGTGAAGGTGCGATTTCGATCTCATAACTTTAGCTTCAGCATGTATGTGGTCGACGCTGGCCATTTGATGGTTTCCTGTTACGATACGCAGGCCATTGTTCTGTCCTCTTTGAATTTTGGTATGTGCTGAGGAGGAGAGAAAGCTGGCCCAGGCTGGAGCTGCGTAGCTGTATATGGATTGGCAAATGGCTTTGTACGTGAGACGGAGTGTCTCCTTTTGGTTGCCCCATGTACTGCCGGCTAGCGCCTTCAGTACATTGTTACGTTGCGACATTCGGCCTGCTATGTCTTTCGCATGATGACTGAATGTGAACATAGAATCATATGTAACTCCAAGGATTTTGGCGGTATTCAAGGTGGGTACGCTCTGACCTCCGATCGAGACATCTAGGATAGTCTTGTACTCTTTGCTGTAAGGTGTGAAGAGTAGAAGCTGGCTTTTGGCAGGAGAAATAGATAGTCCACGATCGTGGATGAACTTTTCGATGTGTGGGAGACCGGATCGTATGTGTAGCGAGGCAGTGGAAATGCTCGGATCTGACGCCCATAGCGTTATATCATCAGCATAAGAGACTATTTTGATGTTTGGATCGTTGTTCGGAAGATCGCTTAGATATAAATTGAAAAGAAGCGGTGAGAGTGCGCTGCCTTGAGGGACTCCGCTTCTGATCAGGGATGAGCTTGAGAGGACGTCGCGAAAGGATGTACGGCTCGTTCGTCCTCTGAGGTACGATGCTAGCCATTTCTTTGCGAAGTTTGGGGCGTCGGTTTGTAGGACGAGATCTATGAGTACCGCTATGTCTATGCTGTCGAAGGCCTTTGACATGTCGATTGCCAACATCACTGTACGTTTAGCTGGTCTCTTCGCGTTAAAGCCTGCAGCTACGTCTTTTGAAAGAGTGAGGAGGGCAGAGGTGGTGGATCTTCCTGTGGTGAATCCATGCTGGTGCTCAGCTACTCTTACGTACGGCTTCAGTTCTTCCAACAGAAGTCGTTCTATGATTTTCGCCATCGGTGAGAGTAAGGAGATCGGTCGGTATCCTGGTCCATCCGTTGCCTCTTTTCCTGCTTTCAGGAGTGGGAGAGTGACTGAAGATTTCCAAATCATGGGAATTCTGCCAGAGCTGAGGGAGTCGTTGGTGAGCTTTGTGAGGGCGGCTATAACTCTGTTCCCGAGATAATGGAAGAGTATTGGAGCGAGTCCGTCCGGTCCGAGGGCTGTTGATTTTTTTGTCTTCTTAATAGCTGATTTCACTGCGGCCTCTGAGTACTCGACAAAATCTTTAGCGTGTATGTTGTGAACTTTCTTCATGGTTTTCCGATTTTCCTTTTTTGTTTTGTAGTCGACTGGGCGTGTGAAGCGTTTGTTGAACTGGTTCGCGATTTCGAAGGAGGATGTGAGGGGTCCTTTCCCGAAGTCGATGGCGCAGTTTGGTGGGGGACGTCCTTTATCATTCAACATCTTGATCGTTTTCCACAGTTTCTTGCTGTCTAGTTTGGGATCAAAGGTCTCCATGAAGTTTCTCCAGATGTCCCTTTTGTTTCTGTCTGTGGCTCGTCTGATGTTCATGTTCAGAGTGCTGATGTCTTGGCTTGATGGGTCTGATTCTCGTAAAGCGTCTCGTTTGGTCATCCAATCTCGGATTTCTGGTGTTAAGGCAACGTTTCTCTTCTTGATGCGACCGCGTGGGATTGAGCTGGCGGCTGCAGATAACAGGATCTTCCGGAAGAAGGGCTCAGCTTGGGCGGCGGGGAGGTCGGGAAGAGGTGTCGTGGATAACTTTTCTTCGACGAGCTGTTCAAAGATTTTCCAGTTCGCTTTTCCGAAGTTGGTGAAGGAGACTTTCCTGTGCGTGCGGATGTAGTTGGAACCCTCAAGGACGATTACGATGGGTAGATGGTCGGAGCTTCCAGATGGTATTGTTTTCCATGAGACTTGAGAAAGTAAGTCCAGCGAACAAATGGAGATGTCTGGAGAAGATGGTCTTCCGTTGACTGGTACTCTGGTAGGCGTGTCACGGTTTACTGCGGCGTGTTCTGAAGCATCGATCGTTTCTGCGATGTGAGAGCCTCTGCTGTCTGAAGATTTGGAGAACCATACGGCATCATGAGCGTTAAGATCACCGAGTATGATGGATTTCTCGCGATTGTGTAAGAACGGAGTGAGGTCGGGCGTGTAACCAGTGGTGCAAGAGCTCGTCGGTGGTATGTATATGTTGGTAACATCGAGCGACTTCCCATCGGCATCGAATATGCGGACGGTGAGAGATTCCAAATGTGTGTCGGTCGGAGAGGGCATTACAGTGTAGGACAGCGATTCGCTGATTCCGGTAATAAGACCGCCTCCGGAGTTCTTCTCACGATCTTTTCTTACGATAGTGTATCCAGGAATTTGTGGACATTTGGAACGGTTCGTTAGCTTAGTTTCTTGGATGAGAAATAGATCGACTTTCAGACGAGTGACGAGTTCATGGAGTTCCGTCGTTTTGCCAGAGAAGCCATTGCAGTTGTATTGCAAAATCTTGAGGTTCCTGCTGTTGGACGTGGGGTCAGAGGAGAGAGTTTGCCTGGTGTTCGTGGTCGTCAGCGGAGTCGTTGATGTTATGCATGACGGGCAGCGGTATTCGACTTGGATGTATTCTTTGAGTGAGGAGAGGCCACTGCATGTCGATTTAGTGTGAACCCACTCTGAGCAGTGGGAGCACTAGATGCAGTTATTATTCGCCTTTCTCTTGCATGTAGTGCACAGCCACATCCTTGGTCCTGGGTTACTCTCGATGTCTCCGGCCAATAGGAGAAGTAGTTGGGACAGGCCAGCCGGATCGGACTGTCCCTCAGGCGAAAAAAAGAACGAAGACGGAGGTGTAGTGAAGAGATGAGAGAGAGAGAGACAGAGAGGCTCTCTTGTAGTTTCTTCGGAGCGTGATGCTTCCGGAGAAGGTTGTTGATGTCCTTTGCAGTCTGTAGACTGTCGTGCTGCACCGCGTGAAGGCGGACATCGTTGTAGCACAGGACAACTGGTTCAGGGTCATCGCTAACATGGTTGACAATGAGAAAATGAAAAAGTAGAAAATCTTCGGAAGAGGAATAAGCAACTGTGGCGTTGCACTGAAGAGTCTTGGTAGACCACTTAGGGTTTCAACCTCATACCGAAGAGATTCACGAAGTCTTGAGTCCCAAGAATACAGAAGAGAAATCTCGTAATTCAATGAAGTAGAGACGAGTAGAAGTCAGTGTGAAGAGGAAAGGATAGACCCGACCATCTCCGGGGTTTGAAAAAGAAAAGAATGAAAAAGAAAAGAATGAAAAAGAAAAGAATGCTGCTCAGCGTTTCACTCGGCATTCGCATCCTCTAAGACTTATTCCTCCTCACCGCATCAATAAGACCTCTTTATCGACATGTGTTTCCCGTCAAATGTCTGTTTGGAACTCTCTTCCATTTGATGTTATCAACGAAGCTAGTAGCCTTAAATTTAGAAATCAACTTCTTTCGTTGCCTGTGAATGTGATTGTGCCAGTTAGTCTTGTTTCTGATACTTAATTAAGACTTGTTATTTTTCATCATTATCACAGCCCCCCCTTTTTTCCCCTTTACACACCGCCACTAAGCCTTATGTGTAATGTAGTCCATGCATACCTCTGTTTATATGTGATTTGCTTTTGTCTTAAATACCTACATGCTTGGAATAAAGAATGAATGAATGAATGAAAATTTCAAGACTTGATTGAGAAAGAAAAGTCGTGATTGAAATAATCTGACAAAAAAACCATTATAAAGACTTGGTTGATGTGAGTGTTTTGAATTTCGTGACACTCGTAAGATAAAGTGTTGTGCTCGCTATAAGATATGCTTCAAAGAACAAGTGTAATACTTTCGATGACTAATACATGAAAAAGGGTGTAATGGTGTTTTAAAAAGTGTTAAACAGTGAAAAACAAGGTGTAATGTTATACTTTCTCAAATCAACAAGTGATGAGATTGAAAAAATCGCGAAAGCAAAGCAAAATCATTTTGAGAATCATAATCGGGCTCAAGTGACTGAGCAATAGATTTTTTAGTTGTGGTATATCGAATGTGACAATATGTAAAACCATTCAGTGTGAAAAGTAAGCCGGTAAGAGAAACAACCTATCCCAAAGCCAGGATTGAGAGAAATGAAATCCCCTTCTTAGGCCTCTCCAGCCAGCTAATAATGGATCCTTCCCCTTTCCTTTACCCGAAAAGACTGTGGCCCGCTGCTCGCGGTCAAATTACAAAGCGCGAGAGGAAGATAGATTAACTGACAATATGAAAATACATGAAGTCCTAAGAAACAGCTAGTGATTTCTGGAAATTAAGGAGAATGCGGAAGACAGTGGTAGAAACGAAAGTTCAATAAGAAAAAAGGAGAGATTCAGGTAACATAGAGAAGAACACAGGGAAGAGAAGAAGAAATAGAGAGAAAGAGGTAAAGATAGAAAGAGGATGAGAAGAAGAAATAAAGAGAAAGATATAAAGAAAGATAAAAGTAAGATATAGAGAACAAGAAGTGAATGAAAGAGAGAGAGAGTAGATAAGAGATTGATTAAAGAGAGATCAAAATGAATTTTCACAAGCCTTTTAGAAAGAGAGAGAAATAGGATGAGATATTTAGAATGCATGTACCGGCAAAGCATCTTGGTACATCCTGATGTCTGTTTCTTTGCTGCCGGGATGGAGAGGCAGTGATAATAACGATGAAAAACAAAAAAATGCCTTGCAAGTTTTAAACACGAATCAGTTTTGATGATAGGCGATGAGGCAATAGTTTAAGAATACGGGTTTATATTTAGTAGCTTACCCAACTCTTTCTGCCCCGCGTCTTCTTCTTAGGTGCGGGTGAACGAGCAGGAAAAACACTGGGTTACCCCTGTGTCATGCTTATGTACAGGGTTCATATAAGAATTGTATGAACTCCGGTTGAATTCTATTTTGTTTGTCCTATGTATGGTCTCATTATCAAATGCGCAATATGGTGACAGTTGGAACCTACATACCTAATACGCCCACTTGCACCGTATTCAAGACAACACTAACCAGAAACATCGAGAGTTCTTCTACTTGAACAGCTTTCTTCTCTTCAAAACATACTAAATGCAAGGTAATCATTCCCTTCTTGATCAAGAATAGACTCGACTAGAGGAAACGACTTAAAAGAACGCTTTATCTCTCTCTACTTCTCTCTCTTCCTCACTGTCATTCACTTTCTTTCGAATTCTATTTTTCTCCTTTCTCTTTTTCTCCCTCTGTCTCACTTCCTCTCTATCATTCCTTATTCCAGTTACTTTGCCCCTCCATTCAAGTTTGTGATCTTGTTCACTCCTTTGACTACTTCCCCCCTCTTTCATCCTTCGCGAACTTCCCACCTATCCAATGAGTAATCTGTGTATGTTTGGATACACTTTCACCTACCCGACAGCTTTAAATGAGCAACTCACTCAAACCAAGCCGGTTCATTCTATTTCATTCTTCTCACACTCGTTTTCCCTTTTGTTCTTGATGGTCTGAGGGAAAGGGCTTTTGGCTAAAACCTCTTCTTCAACAAAGTTTTTCTAATTGATTGAAGCTAATGGACTCAGAGAACGGTGTTTCTTCCCGTTTATCACATTTGCCGGGGAAATTCATGCTTAAGGCTTTTTGCAACGAATAAAAATGAAAAAGTTTCCTAACAAAAGAAACAGAATAATTAGTCAGGACAGACAAAACGATATATCACAACAGAAAAGTTGAAGTATTATAGATTTACACAATATCTATTTGATTAGCGGAGAAGCAGACCACATAAATGAATTACTGATTTGGTATTTTTTGAAAGAATGAAAGAATGGAAAATCGAATGGAACGGTCGAAGATTCCGTTTAAAAAGTGATGAATAATATGTAGAAAGAATGAATGAACTAATGAATAAAAGTATTAATATCTACATAAATAGAAATGCTAACCATATAACGGCTGAGAAGCTCGTTGTGGCAGTGAGTGAAGGCGGACGCTCTCTATGCACTCTGCTGACTCGACGGAACACAATCTCGGAAGCTCACCTGAAGTTTTTACTTGATTCATTACCAAAAATCCGGTTGTTATTTGTATATGTAGTTACTCTTTCTAATATTTTTCGGCCGATATGGGTATAAACAAGGTCACAGGTCAAATAAATCGCTTACTCTAACCGCTGACGTGCATAAATCGACTCAATAGTAACTCGGTCAAACATTGGAACAATTAATACTTGATAAAAGAGGTAAAAAAGAGTTAACAACTTGAGTATAATCAAAACTAAACGCAAAAAAAGCTTTAACATGGCGCGGGATCGAACCCAGCGGCCTATCTCGTGTCCAAAAACATTTTGATAATCCGCGCGATATCTCTAGACGAAAGTCTCATTGGTCCAATGAGGCAATGTAACCATGAAGCTATAACCTCATACATGCACTGTGAAGTTATACCTTCTTTTATTTCTGAACTTTTATTTTCTCGCCTTCCGCTTTCCCTTCCTTTTTACCGAATCACCGTTATATCTGCCTTCGCCTCTTCCGCAGTAATTCCCTCAACTTGCCCCTCCACTAAACCTCTCAAAGCTGAGAATCACATTAGCATTTTTGCTCATAATAAAAGCGTAGGAATGTATCGGAAAAGTGAAAGACCTCTTAATTTCTCTCTCTAAACAATTCTCCTTCCCTAATGGGAAAAACAAGCGAAAAGGCGCGAACCCTCACAAGGTCAGAAACACACAGATAGAAAGAGAGAGAGAGAGAGAGAGAGAGAGAGAGAGAGAGAGAGAGAGAGAGAGAGAGAGAGAGAGAGAGAGAGAGAGGGAGAGAGACAGATAAGTAAGAACAGAAAAAGAATAAATGAAGAGAGCAAAGAAGCAGAAGTCTCTAGAGTAACTAAGACAAACTTTCACTGTAAATAATGCAGTGACAATGAAATAATAAAAGTTCAACATATTCTTTGTTCATAATAAGAATTAGAAAGTTATTCCAAAAATCTACGACGTTTTGGATTGTTGTCGACCCAAAAAGCTTTGTCTGGTGACTGGTTACGAATACCATTTCCTTTTTATGACCAGTAGGCATGGAGGACTTTTTCGAAAATAAAAATAAAAACCTATCGAAGTGAAGAGGTTTGAATTGTTATTAACTTGATGATTGGAAAAAAAATTAGTTGATTGTTTTCATAGACCGCTTAAATACGACATTAACATATTTTCCTTGTTATTTCAACTACTCTACAAAACTTCTCAACGAGCAACACTTATTATTTTCATAAAAAGCTCTTAAATTTTTTTAGATAATGGCTAGATTTTTCTTCAAAAAAACTACAAAAAAATAAATTACAACCACATTTCCACTACAGGAATTTTTTCTTTCTTTACCAAAGCAAAAGATACAAAGGGAAAACTCATTTTCAAACAAGACTATCGCATTGAATACCAGTGTTTCACCGGTAGTTCAGTGGTAACACGTGTTTTTTCAGTAGAAAGGAAAAACAGAGGGATGTATTTCACCCAAGACTAGTTTCCGCCCGTGTGCTAGTTTGTCAAAAAGCCACTAATAAAAACCACTATCGCTTCCTTGAGAAGAAAGAATGAAAACATGATAACGAAGATATCGCAATAGAGACCATAAAATTCCTAATCATACGGATTTTTTAAACAAATAAATTTCAAACGCAAGTTCAAAAGAGAGAATTTCGATTTCTTGGCCTAGCTACTAGCCAGTTACATGAACCATAAAGATTTCTTGGCCTAGCTACTAGCCAGTTACATGAACCATAAATAATTTCGATTTCTTGGCCTAGCTACTAGCCACCAGTTACATGAACCATAAATAATTTCGATTTCTTGGCCTAGCTACTAGCCAGTTACATGAACCATAAAGATTTCTTGGCCTAGCTACTAGCCAGTTACATGAACCATAAATAATTTCGATTTCTTGGCCTAGCTACTAGCCAGTTACATGAACCATAAATAATTTCGATTTCTTGGCCTAGCTACTAGCCAGTTACATGAACCATAAAGATTTCTTGGCCTAGCTACTAGCCAGTTACATGAACCATAAATAATTTCGATTTCTTGGCCTAGCTACTAGCCAGTTACATGAACCATAAATAATTTCGATTTCTTGGCCTAGCTACTAGCCAGTTACATGAACCATAAAGATTTCTTGGCCTAGCTACTAGCCAGTTACATGAACCATAAATAATTTCGATTTCTTGGCCTAGCTACTAGCCAGTTACATGAACCATAAATAATTTCGATTTCTTGGCCTAGCTACTAGCCAGTTACATGAACCATAAAGATTTCTTGGCCTAGCTACTAGCCAGTTACATGAACCATAAATAATTTCGATTTCTTGGCCTAGCTACTAGCCAGTTACATGAACCATAAATAATTTCGATTTCTTGGCCTAGCTACTAGCCAGTTACATGAACCATAAAGATTTCTTGGCCTAGCTACTAGCCAGTTACATGAACCATAAATAATTTCGATTTCTTGGCCTAGCTACTAGCCAGTTACATGAACCATAAAGATTTCTTGGCCTAGCTACTAGCCAGTTACATGAACCATAAATAATTTCGATTTCTTGGCCTAGCTACTAGCCAGTTACATGAACCATAAATAATTTCGATTTCTTGGCCTAGCTACTAGCCAGTTACATGAACCATAAAGATTTCTTGGCCTAGCTACTAGCCAGTTACATGAACCATAAATAATTTCGATTTCTTGGCCTAGCTACTAGCCAGTTACATGAACCATAAAGATTTCTTGGCCTAGCTACTAGCCAGTTACATGAACCATAAATAATTTCGATTTCTTGGCCTAGCTACTAGCCAGTTACATGAACCATAAATAATTTCGATTTCTTGGCCTAGCTACTAGCCAGTTACATGAACCATAAAGATTTCTTGGCCTAGCTACTAGCCAGTTACATGAACCATAAATAATTTCGATTTCTTGGCCTAGCTACTAGCCAGTTACATGAACCATAAAGATTTCTTGGCCTAGCTACTAGCCAGTTACATGAACCATAAATAATTTCGATTTCTTGGCCTAGCTACTAGCCAGTTACATGAACCATAAATAATTTCGATTTCTTGGCCTAGCTACTAGCCAGTTACATGAACCATAAAGATTTCTTGGCCTAGCTACTAGCCAGTTACATGAACCATAAATAATTTCGATTTCTTGGCCTAGCTACTAGCCAGTTACATGAACCATAAAGATTTCTTGGCCTAGCTACTAGCCAGTTACATGAACCATAAATAATTTCGATTTCTTGGCCTAGCTACTAGCCAGTTACATGAACCATAAAGATTTCTTGGCCTAGCTACTAGCCAGTTACATGAACCATAAAGATTTCTTGGCCTAGCTACTAGCCAGTTACATGAACCATAAATAATTTCGATTTCTTGGCCTAGCTACTAGCCAGTTACATGAACCATAAATAATTTCGATTTCTTGGCCTAGCTACTAGCCAGTTACATGAACCATAAATAATTTCGATTTCTTGGCCTAGCTACTAGCCAGTTACATGAACCATAAAGATTTCTTGGCCTAGCTACTAGCCAGTTACATGAACCATAAATAATTTCGATTTCTTGGCCTAGCTACTAGCCAGTTACATGAACCATAAATAATTTCGATTTCTTGGCCTAGCTACTAGCCAGTTACATGAACCATAAAGATTTCTTGGCCTAGCTACTAGCCAGTTACATGAACCATAAATAATTTCGATTTCTTGGCCTAGCTACTAGCCAGTTACATGAACCATAAATAATTTCGATTTCTTGGCCTAGCTACTAGCCAGTTACATGAACCATAAAGATTTCTTGGCCTAGCTACTAGCCAGTTACATGAACCATAAATAATTTCGATTTCTTGGCCTAGCTACTAGCCAGTTACATGAACCATAAATAATTTCGATTTCTTGGCCTAGCTACTAGCCAGTTACATGAACCATAAAGATTTCTTGGCCTAGCTACTAGCCAGTTACATGAACCATAAATAATTTCGATTTCTTGGCCTAGCTACTAGCCAGTTACATGAACCATAAAGATTTCTTGGCCTAGCTACTAGCCAGTTACATGAACCATAAATAATTTCGATTTCTTGGCCTAGCTACTAGCCAGTTACATGAACCATAAATAATTTCGATTTCTTGGCCTAGCTACTAGCCAGTTACATGAACCATAAAGATTTCTTGGCCTAGCTACTAGCCAGTTACATGAACCATAAATAATTTCGATTTCTTGGCCTAGCTACTAGCCAGTTACATGAACCATAAAGATTTCTTGGCCTAGCTACTAGCCAGTTACATGAACCATAAATAATTTCGATTTCTTGGCCTAGCTACTAGCCAGTTACATGAACCATAAATAATTTCGATTTCTTGGCCTAGCTACTAGCCAGTTACATGAACCATAAAGATTTCTTGGCCTAGCTACTAGCCAGTTACATGAACCATAAATAATTTCGATTTCTTGGCCTAGCTACTAGCCAGTTACATGAACCATAAAGATTTCTTGGCCTAGCTACTAGCCAGTTACATGAACCATAAATAATTTCGATTTCTTGGCCTAGCTACTAGCCAGTTACATGAACCATAAATAATTTCGATTTCTTGGCCTAGCTACTAGCCAGTTACATGAACCATAAAGATTTCTTGGCCTAGCTACTAGCCAGTTACATGAACCATAAATAATTTCGATTTCTTGGCCTAGCTACTAGCCAGTTACATGAACCATAAAGATTTCTTGGCCTAGCTACTAGCCAGTTACATGAACCATAAATAATTTCGATTTCTTGGCCTAGCTACTAGCCAGTTACATGAACCATAAATAATTTCGATTTCTTGGCCTAGCTACTAGCCAGTTACATGAACCATAAAGATTTCTTGGCCTAGCTACTAGCCAGTTACATGAACCATAAAGATTTCTTGGCCTAGCTACTAGCCAGTTACATGAACCATAAATAATTTCGATTTCTTGGCCTAGCTACTAGCCAGTTACATGAACCATAAATAATTTCGATTTCTTGGCCTAGCTACTAGCCAGTTACATGAACCATAAAGATTTCTTGGCCTAGCTACTAGCCAGTTACATGAACCATAAAGATTTCTTGGCCTAGCTACTAGCCAGTTACATGAACCATAAATAATTTCGATTTCTTGGCCTAGCTACTAGCCAGTTACATGAACCATAAAGATTTCTTGGCCTAGCTACTAGCCAGTTACATGAACCATAAATAATTTCGATTTCTTGGCCTAGCTACTAGCCAGTTACATGAACCATAAATAATTTCGATTTCTTGGCCTAGCTACTAGCCAGTTACATGACCCATAAAGATTTCTTGGCCTAGCTACTAGCCAGTTACATGAACCATAAAGATTTCTTGGCCTAGCTACTAGCCAGTTACATGAACCATAAATAATTTCGATTTCTTGGCCTAGCTACTAGCCAGTTACATGAACCATAAAGATTTCTTGGCCTAGCTACTAGCCAGTTACATGAACCATAAAGATTTCTTGGCCTAGCTACTAGCCAGTTACATGAACCATAAATAATTTCGATTTCTTGGCCTAGCTACTAGCCAGTTACATGAACCATAAAGATTTCTTGGCCTAGCTACTAGCCAGTTACATGAACCATAAAGATTTCTTGGCCTAGCTACTAGCCAGTTACATGAACCATAAATAATTTCGATTTCTTGGCCTAGCTACTAGCCAGTTACATGAACCATAAAGATTTCTTGGCCTAGCTACTAGCCAGTTACATGAACCATAAAGATTTCTTGGCCTAGCTACTAGCCAGTTACATGAACCATAAAGATTTCTTGGCCTAGCTACTAGCCAGTTACATGAACCATAAATAATTTCGATTTCTTGGCCTAGCTACTAGCCAGTTACATGAACCATAAAGATTTCTTGGCCTAGCTACTAGCCAGTTACATGAACCATAAAGATTTCTTGGCCTAGCTACTAGCCAGTTACATGAACCATAAAGATTTCTTGGCCTAGCTACTAGCCAGTTACATGAACCATAAATAATTTCGATTTCTTGGCCTAGCTACTAGCCAGTTACATGAACCATAAAGATTTCTTGGCCTAGCTACTAGCCTGTTACATGAACCATAAAGATTTCTTGGCCTAGCTACTAGCCAGTTACATGAACCATAAAGATTTCTTGGCCTAGCTACTAGCCAGTTACATGAACCATAAATAACGGTGTTCTCAGACAATTTCGCCTCTCAAATCCCCCCCATCAAATGAATTTTTTGTATACAAATTACGAACCAATTTGGGATAAAAGAACGGATGTCTCAATAGCTAAATATTTAGTGTTTCAAGCCACACTGTAAGGAGTTTAAATTTTTAAGAAACATTTCATAGTTAACACCATCTAAGAGAATCCTCTAATTTTTAAGAGAGTATACCCTACTCATCGTTGATCTCAAGCAACGGATTTTTATACCGAGCAGACCGTTCGGACATTTCGCTGAAACTTGTGCCAAAATTGTGTGGTGTGACGGGAACAGAACCCGCGACCTTTCGCATTCCGGGCGAATGTTCTTACCCAGTGAGCTCCACACGTACACAACATCATACAAATTTTGAGGCCCATACAACAATGAAAACCTAGTAGTTATACACTCAAACAATCAGAAATATCAAATGGTGTAACTTGGCAGTTGCTCCTTTTTAATTTAAAAACCACGAATCGGACCAAAATTCCGAACTTCTTAGAGGAGATCACCTTACTATGACATACTTATCGATGTGAAAGAGAAAAAAACAAGCGTTTACACTATCAACCTGATTATCTTTGAGGAGACGTTAAGAGTAGCAGAAAGAGAGAGAGAGAATGAGAGAAAAGATAGAGGAAGACAGGCAGAGAAAGAGAGTAAAAGAGAGTGAGAAAGAGAAAGAGGTAGAAAAAAGGTTTAAAAAGGGAGAGAGAGAGAGAGAGAGAAAATATATAAAACAGACGTCTTAGATGAAGGAACGTTCAGAGCAGCGACACATGCAAGTTGTTGCCCTATAGCAGCTGTCAGTCTTCAAGAAACGGGTCAGAAGTGTTAGGCCCTGTCAGGAAGATTGTCAAGCAATTTTGGAAAGGGGACGCGAGACGTTTCAGAGAGCACTTTAGCTTTTCTATAAGGAGGTTTAGGTCTGAGGGGGAATGGGAATTGAGAGCGATCGGATGGAGCGAAGACCTAAGTTTGCCATGACAGGTAGAAAATAAGAAAAAAAGATGATGAGTTCTAAACTGCTGAGGTGAGAAATGGGTTGGGTTCTAGAGCGCGTCGACATTTCAGATAACGATAGAGAAAGTGAAGCAAATCGCGAAGAAAATAGCGAGAAGAAATAACTGTTTCCGAACTCTTTTCTCTCTTTCTCTCTCTTTTTACTCTGTCTCTACTTTTCTTTATTACTTTCTCTATGTCTCTCTCATTATCTCTTTCTATCTCTCTTTTTCTCTGGCTCTCTTATTCTCTCTCTGCAGCCTCGACATGTTTCTCGCATTACTCTCCATTGTTTCTCTTCATCTTTTCCTCTCTAAGATGTTACTCTCCTCCTCAACTCATGTATTCAGTTGTCAGGGAAGACTCATACTTTAAATTTTTCCGTTTGTTGCTACGAAACTTTCACTGATCTTCAAATCAATCGAGAGAAGTTTTAATAAGAGACGATTGCATGAAACCGAAGTATAAAAAAGGTTGGATCCAAAAGATTTTCATGTGCTGAGTGCGATTGTGAAAATAAAAGATAGAAAAGAGGAGACAGATGAATAAATTAGAAAAATAAAAAGCAAGCTTTTACATATACTAACTACATATATACAGTTTAGGCAGGTAGGTATAGAGAGCAAATAAGATACTGAAAGATAATGAGAAAGCTAAAAACATAGTGACAAAACCGTAGAGAATACAAGCGAATCACGTTAACAATCGCCGTTTTTGAATTTTCTAGTTGTTATCTATTCAGAGTTGCTGATTTGAAGAAGAAGAGCCCGCTAAGAGGAGGGAAAATATTCCATTTATGAAACAAATGAACAACCAGAATTCATGCAGAAATCTCACTTCAGTGTTGCTTCATATGTAGGTGCAACGGTTGTTATAGGAAGTGTTAACGCGCAAGACAAAGATACAGAGGCCTAGAGAGAGAGAAAGTACATGTGTTCTACTGAGATAGGAATAGAGAGAAAGATAGAAAGAGAAAGGTAGAGAGAAAAAGAGATACAGAGAGACAAAGAATGAGAAAGAGAGAGAGAGAGAGAGAGAGAGAGAGAGAGAGAGAGAGAGAGAGAGAGAGAGAGAGAGAGAGAGAGAGAGAGAGAGAGAGAGAGAGAGAGAGAGAGAGAGAGAGAGAGAGAGAGAGAGAGAGAGAGAGCGGGGAACCGTGTTCAAGGATCCCATCAGCCAGAATAGACTGCATGAAAAGGTGATATGTAAACAAGCAGAGGAACGGGCGAAGAAACAGAAGGCAATGCCAACACAAAGGCGTGAATCTTACCCTGTCTTCTATTCATACAAATGAAATACTCCTCTCATTCATACTTAATAATCATAGAGAATGACGCCGTCAACATTTGAATGAAACTTTATACGACTTAGAGGCAAAGACTCGGCTCAAAAAATAAATGGCGATAGTTTGCTGCCCAGAGGTCATCGAAAAAGAAGGGAAAGAGCGAAAAGCTTTCGTTTTTTTCGACGGAAAAGCTTGCTTGGTTGTAAGCAGATATGAAGTCTTTGTGAGATACAAGGCTTCATTATCGAGTTCGTTGGCACGCGGTTTCTCTAACTCGCACTCTGGGTGAAATCCATGCTATAGTTTTTGTTATACAGAAGAAAAACTCTTAATTTATATTTCCTGATTGTATAGCACTCTCTATTTTTACTCACACGCACTCAGTCTGCCTCTCGAATATTTCTTTATCTGCTTAAGATCTGCTCGTCTGTTTACTGAATTAAATTCAAGTGTTTAGTATTTATAATATTGTTCCGCTCAATGTGTTCATGTGTTCAGTTGTGATGTTTATGATCTAATGTTTGGTTTGTTCCTTTAATGCTTATTATCTTCCAACTTGTTGGAATCATTATAACCCACATGATGTTAGTGTACTATCATTGTATATGAACAACATGTAATAAATAAAAATAAAAAAATAAAATAAATATCATTGGTTATTTTGATCTACACGCTTTTTCGCGGGTGTAAGAAACATCTTGGTCTTAAAACTTGAAGCTGAAAGTTAGTAAACTTTTGGTTTATGCTGGAATGCAGTTCATGTTTTTACCGAAACATCTTCAAGGTTACCAAATACTGCTGAAAACATGAATTTCCTGATAAAATGAGGGAAGTAAAAAGGTACATATGTTCTCAATGCCAATAACTAACACCCTTGATTTTCTATTCAAATTAGAAAAAAGTGAACCTGTTTAAAGCAACTTTTAGTTGACTTCTGCCTTTTCAAGAACCACGGAAACGCCGTATTTTTTTAGAAAAAAAAAAAGAAAATGTGAGCAGCGTCGGAGGGAAAAAATTAAGAGAGAGGGAGTTATATAAAAAATGAGAGAACTGTAATTATGAAAAAGAGTAGAGACGAATAGAGAGAGAGAGAGAGAGAGAGAGAGAGAGAGAGAGAGAGAGAGAGAGAGAGAGAGAGAGAGAGAGAGAGAGAGAGAGAGAGAGAGAGAGAGAGAAAAAGAAGAGAAAGAGAGAGAGAGAGAGAGAGAGAGAGGAAAATAATAAGGAATTGGTGAAAAAAGAGATGGGTGAGAGGGAGAAATGAAGGAAGAGGAGTCAACAGAGAAAAGAAAAACAGATGGGCCAGAATAAAATAATTCAAAATGCTAATTATCAAGTTCAAGAGACGCTGAAAACCAATTTGGGAAACTGATTATAAAGACATCTTCAACTCTTCTTTGCTCTTTTATTTCATACTTTCAGGGCAACTAGTATCTTTTTTGATTTATATGGCTTCTCTTCACACTCTTTCTTGTTCATCTCTCTACCAACCCCCAGTATTCTCTTCTTAGTTTACAATCTTCACTTCTCTTTTAGTTTTGATTTCTCCCTATATTTCTATCCTCCTCTCCCTCTCTCTATCTTTCCCTCTTTCTCTGCATCTCTCCCTTTCTCTCATGTCTAAATTTTCTCCACAAAGACGTCCAACTATGCACGCCCTTGCTACTAGTCAATCAGTGGGTGTTTTGGCATCCATTTTGGACGAAAACATAGAAAGAGATGATGATGGACAACAAGCGAGATATCCATTTGAGGAGAGAGGGAGAAGAAATATCTCAAAGAGAGTCAGGAAAACTATAGAAACAAAGAAATTAAAGAAACAAGTTCGAAGAAGATGGAAGAGCAAGAGAGGGCGAGAGACAGAAGACCCACTCGACAAAGATCTGAGTTCATGAAAAGAGGACTCGAGAGAATGGGAGAAATTCTCCCTGTGGATGCGAAAACAACGAGGGCGATCTTCGGATATCTTGACCCAGAACTACCAAAAAGAGTTTCGATTCGGTAGATTAAAGAGTAGTTTCTCAGATTGTAGAAGGGACAGAGACTGCATTGATCAAATAGTGACTACATAGTACACCGGGTTTTCATTACCAAACAAAAAAATTTTTCATTCTATAAAACTCTGTTTATTTTGGTGAATACTAGTTAGGAAGGAAAAGAGCTCTTCATTTTTTTTACTGTGTTACAGTATCTTTAAAGAGCTAATGATTTATTTAACCCATAAAACTTTTCTTTAGTTTAAATTTATTCCTTTTTTTTCAAGGTTTCTAGCAGGGTTTCGATACAATTAAACCGCATGTACTGTCCGAACCAATTCTCATTCTCATGGCTCTCTCTACCTTCGACGTTTTCGCTCTTACTTCATCAGAAACGTGAATAATAATAAAAATATGAGTATAATTGTATGAATTACAACGCTTCGTGTCTGTGACATTGACTAGTAAGCGAAAAAATGGAAAAAATAATACAATTTTCTATGACAGATGAGACGTTTGACTGACCGTTCAATGGCATTTCTAATTGGCTGACTTACCGTGCATTGTCATTCGTCTCCTGGAGTCCCTGGACTTCCTGACCAGGCGAGTGCCTTCCGCCTCTTCCTTGCTGCCCTTTCTCGAGACGTACAGTGGCATCCTTGACCTGAGATGATCTTGCGAGCGAGGAGTCGCAAACACAGTATCTTCTTTTCCTGAAAATGACAACTCTTTCTGAAAGTTTTAATCCGTCAATTATACACTTTTGTTACAGAATGCTACTTGGGTGACTTGGGTGATAGAATCGGTTTTTTTGGTGTTTAGAACTCGTTATCGCTCATGGAAACATAAACTTGCCCCAAAGCCTTTCAGGTGTCTTTCAGGTACCTTCAGCTGCCCCGAGCCTTTCAGGTGCCGACTTTTATCAAGAAAAACCAGTCCGTGCTTCGATGCGTCTTATTCTTATTTTCCCTTTACCCCCACCCTTTTTTGTGCACGGAATAAAGAATTGAATTGAATTGAATTGAATTAAGGCTATAACCGTCTGTTGACTTCTTCAACAAAAATCAGTGACAAATAGTCGGACTCTTTTGGAGACAAGAGCCGTCATAATCAAAGTAAGGGAAAGTTCTACGTATACAAAGCTTGTTCGATATTCTATTCTTAAAATTTGGCAAAGGTCATGAAACCCAAAGTCCTTTTACCGAAAGAAAAATTGTTTAATGATGGTGATACACGCGGTAAAAGTAACGTGGAAGAATAAATTAGAGTGCAGAGATGTATTACATGAATAGTCACGAAATGAACTATGAGTTAATAGTATAACTTTTACTTACATTGTCTCATTTCTATACTTCAAAGGTATGACTTGTCATCCCATTTTTATGTGTACTCTAAGTTGGTTCAGTTACATGTTGCAGTGAGTTTTCTCAAATAGAAGGATAAGCAAACAAGAAAGACGCAAAAATGTAAGCGCAACAAGTTCCGTACAGTTCCGAACACTGAATTTTATTAATTTTGCTAGGTTTTCGCTACAAAAGTCTTACTAACGGTGGAATAAACTTGAACATGTTCGGCTTCAGGACAACGCTAGAAAGAAGAAATTTCTTAGCTTGTACGGTATTAAGTTCGATACTTTGTTTTGTTGTAGGAAAACACGCACAAAAATCATTTTGAACAAGCTAGCTAAAATGCAGTACATTGTGGAACTCATCAAATTCCCAATTATTCTAGATTTTGAAATCAAAGCTATTGAGTATTCATCAGAGTCGTCAATCGGAGAAAGGTAGTTCAAACAAACATTACTTACTAGCGTTTCTTTCAAATTCATATCATGAAGAGTTCATAAAGAGTTTAAGGGCTATCAATACTGACTGTGAACTGTACGAATAACACCATCTTATCAGCCGCTCATGAATGACCTCTACTCCTGGGGCTAAACCATTGTCAACAGACGCTTGTTGATAACAAATTATATGGAAACGGAAATTGGCAACATATAATAAAATTACGATCTGTTACGAGGAGCAAAGGATTTGAATTCCAATCATTCGAGGCTTCCGGTGATTTTTGGAAGTAAGGTTCATTTACTGCCAGGGATTGCTTTTATCTTCCTTGAGAGGTTTAAATCATCATAATTTAAAAACTCCATTATAAAAAATGTATTTAAAAAAAATTATATATAAAAAATTTTCCATAAAAAACGGCACTGAAGAGTAACTGTTTATTTCCGAATTCAGCGATAAATAGCGAACTAAGAACAGATTCAAGAATTTGCAATCCAAAATACATATTTGAAAAGGCTTCAAATTTTTACTTGCTAAGAACTATTATTAGCTTCAAATCATCGAAATCGTCACCGTTTTGTGAGATTCTCATCGACTAATCTTTGTGTCGATAAGCTATTACTTTGTGAGTGAAAACAACTTTCAACTGAGGATTTTCAGCTGTTCGAATCGAATTCGAGGAATAATTTCAATCGGGATGCTTAGCGTGGGGTTCTTAACGCGGAGTTTGACTGGTAGAGAATTGAGGCCACACCGCAGCAGGCGTGAAGTAGGGGGGGGGCTGATTATTCTGTGCTATGGGTGAGAGAACGCACACTTATGAGAGTGATCAGAGAAACTGTAAAAAAGAAATTTTAAAAAGACTACGAGGGAGATCTAGTTGAGGAGAGGAAAATTAGAGAAAATATATTATGAAGAGCTATGAGATAGGGAGAGAAAGAGGAAATGAAAGAGAGAAATAGAGAGCTTGAGAGAGAGAGAAGTAAAGAAGGAGAGAGGGGATGTTAAGTAAAATAAAGACTGAGAGAGAAGTAGGGAAAATAAGAGAGTAGAAGAGAGAAAGAAACAAAACAAAGAGAAAGACTAGAGATAAAGAGCTTAGGACGAAGAGAGGAAGTCGAAGAAGAAGAAAGACAACAAGGAACTCAGTCAGAACTGATTGCTGATGGAAGAACTTCGAAAAACAGAGCAGAGATGATAGCAAATGATAGAAGAGGAAATTGGACGCACCTCGGTTCAAGTGCGCGATAAAGATTAGATGAGGGGGGAGGTTGAACAGGAACGAGAGGGGCTGATAGGGCTTAAGAGAGGGGAGAACACAATTATAAAAGGGTCTAAGAAAGTGAGAAGAGGTCTGATAGGGTACAAGAAAGGGACAGAGTCATTAGACGTTCTCAGGAAGATTAGATGAGGGGGGAGGTTGAACAGGAACGAGAGGGGCTGATAGGGCTTAAGAGAGGGGAGAACACAATTATAAAAGGGTCTCAGAAAGTGAGAAGAGGTCTGATAGGGTACAAGAAAGGGACAGAGTCATTAGACGTTCTCAGGAAGATTAGATGAGGGGGGAGGTTGAACAGGAACGAGAGGGGCTGATAGGGCTTAAGAGAGGGGAGAACACAATTATAAAAGGGTCTAAGAAAGTGAGAAGAGGTCTGATAGGGTACAAGAAAGGGACAGAGTCATTAGACGTTCTCAGGAAGATTAGATGAGGGGGGAGGTTGAACAGGAACGAGAGGGGCTGATAGGGCTTAAGAGAGGGGAGAACACAATTATAAAAGGGTCTCAGAAAGTGAGAAGAGGTCTGATAGGGTACAAGAAAGGGACAGAGTCATTAGACGTTCTCAGGAAGTTAGAATTGAAATAAGTGATGAAGGGGTCTTATAAAATACGTATGAAAAAAGCAAATAATAATATTTAATAAGAAGAAGAACTCAGGAAGTTCATTAAGGTTTAAGGTTTTGATAAGGTACAAGAAATGAGAAAACGCTAAGTATATGTATGTAATAGGAGCTGATGGAGTGAAGGTGAAGATAGGAATAGAGTGGTTGTTGTTAAGATAGGAAGGCACTATCATTAGAACGTTTGATTAATTGAGAATTGAAATGAAAAAGATCTGATAGGGTTAAAGTTCGACTTAAAGTAATTTTATATCCGAACCATACCCTCAAATATTTGAAAACCTTCATCGCTCTGAACTTACTTGAATCAGGAAATTTTCATGTTGAAAAACATAAATATCGGGCCAACTAGACAGAATCGTGATTGATGATCACAGGAAAAAGTCAAGACATGAATCGTGATAACAAAAAAGTGTGTTGGAGTAAATAAATAGTCTTTTTCGAAAGTTTTGAGTCATTAAGACCTTGAATATTTCACTTACAATTACATCAGAAGTGTAACCTTTTATATATTTCTATTGCATAGTGAAATTTCACTAAGTAAATTGCCAAATGTAGCTAAATCACAAACATATCACTTTTTCGGGTAAAATTAGAGAAAAAGCAGAGAAAATTGTTTTCAAACAGAAGAAAGGTATTAACAGTCAAAGGTAAAACGGTAAAACAAAGCGGATGTGGGAAACCATTGCACTGTTTGCGTTTATGCCTCCCCTACCCCTTACCAGAGGTTCCATGGGTCAGATGAGTGTAGCATTTTTTTCGAAACGGTCTCGTTAGCCTAAGCCGTACGGCCTCGTTAGCGTAAACTTTTCCTAAGCTTAAGCGTTTTTTAATGTAAAAATAATTTTTTGTAAATGTAAATAAGTCAGAAGTACGACCCATGGAACCTCTGGTAGGGGGGGGGGGGGGCACAAACGCAAACAGTGCCGCGGAATGATATTTAGATTCTCAATGTGAATCGAATTATGGTAAACCTTCGGCTGATAATAAATTATGTATAAATAGTATGAACTACTCGTCCAACCCGTCGCCCCACAGAACTCCCCTCCCTCTAAGTACACAAGAATCCCTCACCTGCTCCCTCTCTGACTCTCATTCACACTAGAATTCTGACTTATAGGTATGGATGGAGTGGTGAGCACATAAATTTGTATAGGTGAGTAAGCATAACTTCAAACAACCAGTAGGCACAGTGCATATTTATCCTGGTCAATGGCAAGCAATGTGGTTGATTTGAGGACTAATCAACGGCAAGATTATCAAATGCTAGAAAGGAACTGTTTAGTCATAGTTTGTTAGACATAGTTTTCAGTTTATTGAGCTCGCACGTCATTAAAATAATAAAAAACAGATTCTAATAATAATGAAAAACAGATAATAAATATAAAAAAACAGATTCTTCAAGTCAACAGCAAAAATCAAGCCATGTCTTTTAAGTAGTTAACGGAGCGTGTAGATCAAAAGAATAATCCCAGAGCGTGTAAATAATAAAACGCTTAAGAGAGACTAATTGCGTGAGATGAAAAATAGAGGAAGCCGCACAAGCAAAGACCATGTACGTACCTATAACTGTTTCAGAGGCGCATAGATTTGCGCATAGTTTTACCAACGGCGCGAGTTGGGCCAACACCCTGGCAATTAAAAAAAATCATCTATGGTTAAAACAGAAAAAAATAATCCTCTTCCTTACGTAATAATCCGAGCTGATCGTAGTTCTCGTGGTGGAGGAGTTGCCCTTGTATTGAGAGATCACTTAACGTTCTTGAAGCCTAGTTCTTTATGCTCTCCTTCGGAAATTGTTTATATAGACTTACTTTCTACCAGTGGTTACATACGTTTGGTTGTTTGCTATCTTCCCCCGTCCTACAGCAATGAAGAGACCGGACTTTTTTGTGATTCTTTATCCGATATTCTTTCTTCCACTTCATATCCTGTAGTTGTGACTGGTGATTTCAATTGTGACACTCTCTCTCCTCCTTGTTCTTCATCCGATCGATTGTTAGTAGAAATGATTACTCTCTTTGATTTGACACAATTCTGCCGTGAACCAACACGTCTTAATCATTGCATTGATTGGCTACTAACTTCTCTGCCCTCGCTATTGTCTAATTGTAGAATTCTTCCCTCCTTCCCCTCCTCTGATCATTTAGGGATCGCTTGCTGCCTTACAATTGTGACCGACTCGCTTTTAGCCGAACCAGTTCTCGACTATTCAAGAACTGACTACGATGAACTTAACAAATACTTCAATTCAGTTAACTGGGAAGCCGAATTTGATAACTTCCTCTCGATTGACGATCTGTACGGCCGTTTCCTCGCCGTTATTGAATACGCTATTTCTCGTTCCTATACGTAGACCTAGAACCCTCACGGCCACTTATCCTCGCCATATTCAGAAAATAATTAAACATCGTAACTCTCTGTTTCACAATATCGATGATTCTAACACCCGTTCTCTTTACGAGAAAGCTAGTAAAGATTTAGTGAAGCAGATAATGAAATGGACTAGGCATTGTGAGAAGAAGAAATTGTCTCGCTCTCGGGACTTGTTCCGACATATATCATCCCTCACTCGCCTTAAACCAGTACCTCCTCGATATCTTTTGAATACTACAGGGGACATAGTATTGAAAAACAAACTTAAATGTTCTCTGCTCTCTACCGAATTCGCTTCTCATTATACTAAGGATGATTACCAACGTATCGTATTGCAAACTGAAGCGGCCCCTACTATGAGCCCCTTTCCTATTTTTCTCCCCTCTTCTGTTCTTAAAAGCCTCTCGAAGCTTAAACCAACGGGTAGCAAAGGTTCAGATGGTATCCCTCAGATTGTCCTCAAGAAATGCGCTAAGTCTCTTGCACTTCCTCTTTCCCATATTTTCAACTATTGTATTATCTGTGGTCAAATACCGTCTTACTGGAAACATTCTCTGGTGACCCCTATTCTGAAACCAGGCAAGGAACCTCACTTGGTAACCTCCTATCGTCCGATTTCCATCCTTTCTCCCTGTTCTAAAACGATGGAGCGACTTGTTAGAGCTTTCATAATCAATCATCTATCCGAGCACTCTATTATACCTATCAATCAACATGGGTTTAGGCGTGGAGCGTCCATAGTAACCAATTTATTAGTATGTGAAGACGATTGGACCTCTTCGTTAGCCAAAGGTCTTTCAACGGATGTCATCTACCTTGACTTCTCTCGTGCATTTGACACCATTAGTATAAGTAAGCTTTTGTCGAAATGCACACATTATGGAATTACTGACCCACTCCTTTCTTGGCTTGAGTCTTTTTTAACTAATAGATCTTTCTCTGTGCGTATGGGTGATGTCACTTCTGATCCAATGAATGCCACATCGGGTGTACCCCAAGGGTCTGTCCTGGGGCCACTTCTTTTTACTCTGTATATATCCGATATAAATGAGGTACTAGAGAACTTTCCTAATATTCGTTATCAAGCATACGCAGACGATCTCAAGATTCATGTTTCTTATGATAAGAACTCATACGGCGAACGAACTCGAGAGCTGCAATCAGCATTAGATTCCGTATTCGATTGGTGTTTAGTTAACCAACTATCTCTTTCTCCATCCAAGTCTCTCCATACTCACATTGGAGGTCGATCTCTATTTTCCTCATACAGTATAAATAATGTTTCCATTTTATGTGTGTCTCAGATACGTGACCTGGGCATACAAATAGTTTCTTCTTTGCGTAGGAAAGAGGCTGTAGCAGATCGAGTTAAAAAGGCATCCAAAGCTATGTATGCTATGCTCCGTGCGGTAACTGTTAATGATCCTGGCATACTGGTCAAGTGCTTTAAAACTTACGTAATGCCGCACTTGGACTATGCTTCGAATATATGGAATCCATAATATGCAAGAGATTGTGATAATATAGAGAAAGTTTTGAGGAAATTCACTCGCATAGTTTACCATCGATGTTTCGCAAATGAAGTTAATACGAGGTTTCTTCCTTCTTACCCCAATCGACTTGCCCGCCTTGGATTCATTCCTCTGTCCAAGAGGAGGGTATTTTCTGACTTAGTTATGGGTTTCAAGATTTTCCATGGACTGTCGATAATAGATAAAAAGCGATTTTTCAAAGAGACTATTCCAACGCGAACTAATATAAATGGCTTATTAGTTCAGGGTAGCAAGAATACAGCTAGAAATAACTCTTATGGAATGCGAATATCCCGCCTTTTTAGCAAGCTACCTCGAAACTTGATTAATAGTATGAACCTGAAATATTTTAAGTCCCAATTAAAAAGTGGTGTTCTTTCCACTCTTCTCTAATCATGAATTCAGAACTAAACTTCTTTTTTTTTTTGTCGTTTAAATCGTTCAATATAGTTTTGTTTGTTTGTTTGTTTTTTTTGTTGTTTGTTTTTTGTTGTTTTTTTTCCCCCCGTTCAATTCAATTCGCTATATTAAAGTCAAATTTCTGTATCGTTTTTGTTATCGAATTTATTCACTTATTTGACAATTGTTTAACTGATCTATCCATTCCTCATTTTCAATTGTAATTAAATTTGTGCGTTAATGCATCGAAAGATGTAGATAAAATATATATAAAACAATTATTTGCTTCATAAGCAATCCCGTAAACGTGGAGCGCCATTATTCATTTAACTCAAGCCAGTTATCGATTTATCAATGTTCAAAGCTATCACATATCTGCAATCACATGTTTGTATATATTTATGTCAATTCTTTTTTAGTTTCTCCTGTGTGCAAGCTTCCATTGATTGGAATTTTTGATGAGACTTTTTCGACAAGAAAAAAAATCCAGAGGTCGTATGCTAAATCTTCAAATTCTAAGTTACACAGTTTAAACGCAGTGAAGCCTAGTTGAGATGATATAATACATAAGACATATGATTGAACCATCATATGGTTGAACCATCGCACAGAAGAAGAGCCTTTCATATGAGCCTTTCATATAACACTATCGCACAGAATAGCAATGTGTCCCCGTTGTGTAATGGTAACGCACGCTCCCGGTTCTAGACGAAATGGCTGGGTTCGATCCCGCCCAGTGGACCAGCTTTTTTCTCTGCGATGGTTTAATCAATTATCATCTTAACCAGGCGTCACTACTTTTAAACTGTGTGACCCAAAATTTCAAGATTTATCATCCATCTTCCATCTCTTCTGTCTTAATCGTTAATTGTGAAGTTACGTTCCATTCATGACGCAAACGCTTAATAAGCATGCGTGTGTAAGAGAACAAGGCAAATGAGCCTTTCATATAAGACTATCGCACTGAATAGCAATGTGTGCCCGTGGTGTAATGAAAACGCGTGCTCCCAGTTTGAGACGAGATGGCTAAGTTCGATCCCGCTCGGTGGACTAGCTTTTTCTGTGCGATAGTTCAATCACTAGTCATCTTAACAAAGGCGTCACTGCATTTTAATTGTTTAACATAGAATTTGGAGATTTGTCATCCATCTTCCATCTCTCTTCTGTCTAAATCGTGAATTTTGTAGTTACGCTCCATTGATTACGCAATTGCTTAATAAGCATGCATGACTGAGAGAACAAGGCAAATGAGCCTTTCATACATACATACATATAAGACTATCGCACTGAATAGCAATGTGTCCCCGTGGTGTAATGGTAACGCGCACTCTTGCTTTCAGGCGAGCTGGCTTGGTTTGATCCCGACTAGCTTTTTTGCTTTGCGATGGTTCAATTACTCCAGAGGTCGTAAATGGTAAGAGACGAACCGTTGCCCGCAGAAACGGCGGCGACAAATGACGCTTGGCGAGTGTTGCGACGACTGCAATCCATGTTCATCGACGGGTGAGTCCAACTCGCGGATAAATCGTCCTGAAATAAAAATCCCTTTTTGTTTAACTTTTTATTGGTCTCAATCATTCAAAATTACATTCGAAAAGATTTAGGATTAATTAGCTGAAACCAACCTCAATAGTCTTCTGTGATCTCTGCCGCCTATTCAGCGTATCATTGACTATCCGGAGGTTGTCATACGATCTCGCATGACGAGTCGTTGAACTGAGTGGCGAGCCTAGCAACTTATCTATCACGATCTGGCTTCTCCAGGAGTCCTCGTAGCGAGGGGGATCTCCTCGACTGGTGCTCGCTGATGATACAGGCGAGAATTGAGATGAGAACGTTTCGATGATTGCGAATCGCTTTCTTCGATCAACCTGAAATTCGATCTCAAAGTTATTCTTTGTTCTGGTGAGAGAGCTTAACAATGTAAAGTTATCGAAATGGTTATGTTAAGTTTTGAGCCAATGATTGAATATTTATAAAAGTCAGAAATTTTCACCGAAGATGGAATAATCGTGGCGGAGAACAAGCATTTTTTTACATAGTTATGAGCTAATGCATGAATTTAAACTTCCTAGGAAGAATGATTTCTTAATTGTTTTGTAATTTAAGGTCAGTGAATTTTTATAAATCGGAATTCAGAATTCTAGCTTGATTTTTGAGAAATAATATAGAAAACTACAGTTGCCTAAAGATGGGACAGTTAGATTGCAGTAATACCAAAAACAAAGTTACTCCCACGGAAATATCTATTAGTGATTCATTGACTGCTTTAGTTGTCAACTGTTAATCTTAATTTTTTGTATTTCTCTCTCTTTCATTTTTTGTCGCTATTTCTTCATTCACTCTCTTTTCTATCCCATCTTCTTCAATTTGAAAACCATCCTTCCTTGTTTTGGATATCTTTCAAACTCATCAATTTTTTAAAGCTCATTTTGATTAAATTCTCTCAGTTTCCACTCTGACACGGAAAGTAAATATAGCATCTTGTTCTGCCGGTCCACCCCTGAACGGTCAAGGAACGATAATTGGATGCCAGGTTGAGAGCGCAAGACAACAGGAGCAAGCGGAGAAAAACAAAGAGAACAAGATTGAATGGTCTTCTTCTTCTGCTGTTGCTGCACTTTCTCAATGGCCGGTCTGCAAACGAATACAGAGGAGAGAAGCATGTGGGAAAGATACACAATCATTTAAAGGTGTCGAAAAGAGAGAAAGAGAGAGTCTTAGAGAGAGAGACAGAGAGACAGAGAGACAGAGACAGAGAG
Organism: Allodiplogaster pararmata; assembly: GCA_964056735.1. Taxonomy (NCBI): domain Eukaryota; kingdom Metazoa; phylum Nematoda; class Chromadorea; order Rhabditida; family Diplogasteridae; genus Allodiplogaster; species Allodiplogaster pararmata. Next base: position 46,783,330 of record OZ057403.1, read on the forward strand.
AGAGAGAGAGAAATACATGTAGAGATATATAGCGATAGATAAAGAGAGGGGGAGAAAGAGAAAGAAAAAATAGAGATTTATAGAGACAATAAGACAGAGAAGTGAGAAGGAGAAAATAATCGGAGAAAAAGAGGATAACTAGAGTCTACAATGCCTGCGTGAGCAGAAGGATTGATGCTAAGGATTGAAACAAAGCATAGAATCTGAATGATGTGAGAGAGGTGTGAAAGTATAAAAAAAGGGAGAGAAGGATGAAAGTGAAAACACGAAAAGGAGAGAGACAGAAAAAGAAAGCGAAATAGAGAGAGTACGAGAGAGAGAGAGAGAGAGAGAGAGAGAGAGAGAGAGAGAGAGAGAGAGAGAGAGAGAGAGAGAGAGAGAGAGAGAGAGAGAGAGAGAGAGAGTATAATAAAGAGAGCGAGTGGGCCTGAAGGTATAGAGAAAGTGATAAGGGATGAGAGGTGTCAACACCTGAAATCTCCTCTTGTTCGTGTCATTGCAAACATAATGAGGCAATCAAAAAGAGAGGAGCTCGAGAGTGCTAAATCGCATTCTTTTTCTACAATGAACAGAAGCAAGGAACTCTATCTCTCTCTTTCTCTCACCTGAAGCTAAACAACAAGAGATGGGATCGAAGGGAGCAAACGATATTCTGAAGGGATCGAGAAAAGTCATTACCGAGAGGCCGTAGAGATCTGAGTCCCAAAAAAATAGGGGGAAAAAATAGATAGGGAAAAAAAATTTTTAAGGGCCAGTCTAGACTCCGTTTTCAAGTCATACTAAAGCAAGGACATACAGGGCTGAATGCCAAGAAGTAGATCAAAGCTTAGCCGCACGTTTAATCTCTATAGTGACCTCATGTCACCTCGTGAAAAAGATCATCAACTTATATTTAAAAAAATTATCGACTATGGAGTCCTGAACAGAACTTTCCAGTTTTGAAATTCGGTTTATCTTTAGTAGTGTTCAATTGTAGTAGTGTTCATTCTTTCATTCGTCTCCCTCCGTAAGCGGTTGCTCCTGCACCGTCTCTTCCCTCGTCTGTGAGAGTCCTTTCCCGAGAAGATTTGGCGCTCCGGGATCGTAGCGCCATGATGAGCGACAGGAGAGGAAGAGTAGCACTTCGATCGCTACTGCATGCCTCGCTCAACCTCCGCTCAACGCTCAGATCCCATAATCGGTGATGTTATAATCCCGATGTGGCTTGCTGATCTTGATAAAGCGTTTAAATTGAAGAAAAAAAGTGTTCAATTAGGGCACGTTCATTAGGTTTTAATTCCGTTTTGTTAACTCCTGAATTGGAATGTTTGTAGTTTGAACAAAGTTTCTCCCTTGGAATAGAAAATATTGCCAAGATTTTGAGGTAATTTTTCGGAAAATTAAGTCAAAACGACCCGAATAATTTTTTTTTCTCATTAAAACCTGAGCAAAAAATTATTTTCAAAGAAAAGAACAGTCGAGGTAAGCGATTGAGAATAATCATTTCTGGTAGAAGAAAAAATCTAAGAAGCATGTGAAAAATTAGAAAAAAACATACAATTGATAAACATTTGAAATTTATTTTCTTGAATTTTCCAAGTTCAATCGTGATAAGGCTTGAGTCTAAGATCACCAGATGCGGAAAAAAAAACTTTGCTTTTCTGAATTTCGAGACAGTATTGTGATGGAGACTTCTATGAAACTTCTCAACAATCTTTAAATTTAAAACAGAAAAAAGAAGTTTAAAAGCGAAACCAATTCTTAGAAAAACTTTTAAAAAAATGTTTTGTTCTAATTCGGTGATTTATAAATCAATCGCATCTTGTTCATGAGTAATCAAGCTCGATTGACTGTTAAAGATAAGTTTCCACACTGTTTCAGCGCATTTGCTGTACACGGACCCAATGTTGTTGTTGTAATTGTTTTATTGTACAAGCTGCTACTAATTACAGCCTGATAACATCTCGTATTCTGTTCGTAATGAAAATAGGCTGGCATAGGAAATCTCTACTTCTCTGACTTTATGCGCTGTTTTTCGTTCTCTCGCACTGCTCGTTGTTCACGTCGTAGTTTTAGAGTGAGTTCGTATACGAAACAATGAGCTCACGCTCTCTTGTGCGATTTTTTCACTTTTTATGTGTTAACTACACTGAGAAAAGCAAATTTTTTTTGTCGCAAGCGACGAGCTAGGTCGTCGACCGGTCACCTAGTTAAAACAGAGGTTGAACATGCGGCAGATGAAGAGAACTATACAGCGAGACATGACAGCTATCGGGCTGAGAGCAAGAAAATAGTGTGAAGTTTATAAGTGCTATCGACATCGTTCTTAAGCGAGAATGCCGCGAGGAAGAGTAATACTGTAAGTATAAAAGATAAAAACTCCTACAGAGCTTTCTTGTTGACCTGTTCCTGAAAAAAAAAAACTGAAATTCGATTTCCTACAGCCTTTAGAGCGTCAAAAAAATAATTTGGCAAAAACAGTCATAATTAATTTTTATTAGGCGACTTGAGAAGAGAAACTCTGAGTGGAAAAAACCTTCAGCATTCCATGTATAAAATGTATGTGTTTAGATTAGTCATCACCCTCAGATTAGTCATCACCCTCAGATTAGTCATCACCCTCAGATTAGTCATCACCCTCAGATTAGTCATCACCCTCAGATTAGTCATCACCCTCAGATTTGTCATCACCCTCAGATTAGTCATCACCCTCAGATTAGTCATCACCCTCAGCCCTCAGATTAGTCATCACCCTCAGATTAGTCATCACCCTCAGATTAGTCATCACCCTCAGATTAGTCATCACCCTCCGATTAGTCATCACCCTCAGATTAGTCATCACCCTCAGATTAGTCATCACCCTCAGATTAGTCATCACCCTCAGATTAGTCATCACCCTCAGATTAGTCATCACCCTCAGTTTAGTCATCACCCTCAGATTAGTCATCACCCTCAGATTAGTCATCACCCTCAGATTAGTCATCACCCTCAGATTAGTCATCACCCTCAGATTCGTCATCACCCTCAGATTAGTCATCACCCTCAGATTAGTCATCACCCTCAGATTAGTCATCACCCTCAGAATAGTCATCACCCTCAGATCACTCATCACCCTCAGATTAGTCATCACCCTCAGATTAGTCATCACCCTCAGATTAGTCATCACCCTCAGATTATTCATCACCCTCAGATTAGTCATCACCCTCAGATTAGTCATCACCCTCAGATTAGTCATCACCCTCAGATTAGTCATCACCATCAGATTAGTCATCACCCTCAGATTAGTCATCACCCTCAGATTAGTCATCACCCTCAGAATAGTCATCACCCTCAGATTAGTCATCACCCTCAGATCACTCATCACCCTCAGATTAGTCATCACCCTCAGATTAGTCATCACCCTCAGATTAATAATCACCCTCAGATTAGTCATCATCCTCAGATTAGTCATCACCCTCAGATTAGTCATCACCCTCAGATCAGTCATCACCCTCAGATTAGTCATCACCCTCAGATTATTCATCACCCTCAGCCCTCAGATTAGTCATCACCCTCAGATTAGTCATCACCCTCAGATTAGTCATCACCCTCCGATTAGTCATCACCCTCAGATTAGTCATCACCCTCAGATTAGTCATCACCCTCAGATTAGTCATCACCCTCAGATTAGTCATCAGCCTCAGATTAGTCATCACCCTCAGATTAGTCATCACCCTCAGATTAGTCATCACCCTCAGATTAGTCATCACCCTCAGAATCGTCATCACCCTCAGATTAGTCATCACCCTCAGATTAGTCATCACCCTCAGATCAGTCATCACCCTCAGATTAGTCATCACCCTCAGAATAGTCATCACCCTCAGATCACTCATCACCCTCAGATTAGTCATCACCCTCAGATTAGTCATCACCCTCAGATTAGTCATCACCCTCAGATTAGTCATCACCCTCAGATTAGTCATCACCCTCAGATTAGTCATCACCCTCAGATTAGTCATCACCCTCAGATTAGTCATCACCCTCAGATTAGTCATCACCCTCAGAATAGTCATCACCCTCAGATTAGTCATCACCCTCAGATCACTCATCACCCTCAGATTAGTCATCACCCTCAGATCACTCATCACCCTCAGATTAGTCATCACCCTCAGATTAATAATCACCCTCAGATTAGTCATCATCCTCAGATTAGTCATCACCCTCAGATTAGTCATCACCCTCAGATCAGTCATCACCCTCAGATTAGTCATCACCCTCAGATTAGTCATCACCCTCAGATTAGTCATCACCCTCAGATTAGTCATCACCCTCAAATTAGTCATCACCCTCAGATTAGTCATCACCCTCAGATTAGTCATCACCCTCAGATTAGTCATCACCCTCAGATTAGTCATCACCCTCAGATTAGTCATCACCCTCAGATTAATAATCACTCTCAGATTAGTCATCACCCTCAGATTAGTCATCACCCTCAGATTAGTCATCACCCTCAGATTAGTCATCACCCTCAGATTAGTCATCACCCTCAGATTAGTCATCACCCTCAGATTATTCATCACCCTCAGATTATTCATCACCCTCAGATTAGTCATCACCCTCAGATTAGTCATCACCCTCAGATTAGTCATCACCCTCAGATTAGTCATCACCCTCAGAATAGTCATCACCCTCAGATTAGTCATCACCCTCAGATCACTCATCACCCTCAGATTAGTCATCACCCTCAGATTAGTCATCACCCTCAGAATAGTCATCACCCTCAGATTAGTCATCACCCTCAGATCACTCATCACCCTCAGATTAGTCATCACCCTCAGATTAGTCATCACCCTCAGATTAATAATCACCCTCAGATTAGTCATCATCCTCAGATTAGTCATCACCCTCAGATTAGTCATCACCCTCAGATCAGTCATCACCCTCAGATTAGTCATCACCATCAGATTAGTCATCACCCTCAGATTAGTCATCACCCTCAGATTAGTCATCACCCTCAGATTAGTCATCACCCTCAGATTAGTCATCACCCTCAGATTAGTCATCACCCTCAGATTAATAATCACTCTCAGATTAGTCATCACCCTCAGATTAATAATCACCCTCAGATTAGTCATCATCCTCAGATTAGTCATCACCCTCAGATTAGTCATCACCCTCCGATCAGTCATCACCCTCAGATTAGTCATCACCCTCAGATTAGTCATCACCCTCAGATTAGTCATCACCCTCAGATTAGTCATCACCCTCAGATTAGTCATCACCCTCAGATTATTCATCACCCTCAGTACACGAAAAGCTCTTAGCCGAAAAGGCATAACATGGTGAGCTGGAGAAAAAATTGATTTCCGTTAAAGTATTTTACAAAAGTAAAGGAAAAATCCAATTAGAAAGACAAAAAATCTTGGAGAAAAAAACTTTTAAAAAACTTCAAAAGAAAATTTATTATATTAATAAGAAATTAGCTCGAGTTTTGAAGGCGGAGCATGAAGCTGGCCCTGACTTTTGATTACTTTGAGCTAAGTTTGTGCTACTTCAGCATTACTGCGTTACTACCCGGCACGATGATCTAGTCTCAAGATGCAGTGTAACCCATTCAATTAGACGAATTGTCTGCCTCGATAACAGACTAATGACTTTCCAAATGACTCTAGACACTCTACTCATTTTTCTATTGAACTATGGAAAAGCGGATTGCAAAAACCTCTTGTCGTAAAGAAATTTTTACAAAGCTATAAAGCTTTTGGGCTTTAAAAATTAAGTTTTATGAAGCTTATGTATGTATTTAAAAAAAGTCAAGAATTATCTGATTTTGGTGTAAAGATGAAATGATGAGTTTTTGTTCGAGTAAAAGCCCGGAAAAGAATTGAACAAGAAACATTTTCGCGAGCAAAATCAGATTCTTTTTCTGAGAAAAAAAAAAAAACTGATGTCATGTAATATGAAGGACTAAACTATAGACGTAACATACAAAAAATTCGGAGATGAGCAGACTCGCAGAGGCAATGCGCCTGAGAATTCATAACCACAGTCTCCAGAGAGGTGAGAGAGGTAGGTAAAAAGACTTTTTTAAAGTGCAGAGGATCGTGTGCTCATTGTCAAAGTCCTTTCAGACAGAAGGTTTCAATTTCAATCTCCAATACTAATAATATTAATAATAATAATAATAATAATAATAATAATAATAATAATAATAATAATAATAATAATAATAATAATAATAATAATAATAATAATAATAATAATAATAATAATAATAACAATAATAATAATAATAATAAAACTCTTGTCTTCGAAAATATGATCTGTCTCTCTGTTTACAATACAACCTGATCAATACGTATACGTGCCCGCTTATATCAATATACAAAATGCAATTCAACGGTTTCAGTATCTCCATTTATGAGCATGCCTGACTCGAAGGCCCTTGAGCTTTTCATGTAGCCCTATTATACGGATTAACAATGCGTCCTAAAGTAACACGGCCATAAACATGGTCGAGAAATAAAGACGGCTAGGTTCGACTTCACACCGTGGAGTAGCTTTTGTCCGTTTGGTAGTATTATGATATTTCATCTCAAACTCACCTTATTGACTTGCAACTCACCCATTGTTGATTTCTATCACCATGTGATAGCTTTAGTTATTAACTCTTCAGGTTTTCAACTACGGTCATAGCCAAGAAAATGATGGAAGCATCAATATTTATCAAACATCTTCCATGAAAACTAATTCGCTGATGGGGGTATGACTTGCTCAGAAGCATATTCCGATTAACCTCTTGTTGATTGTAGCTGCGGAACATTGGTGTCGATTCTGTTGTAGACACCATCGAAGGGGATTGTGGGGGAGGAAAAGAACGATTACCAGAGAGCAGGGTCGTTGATGAATCGGAGCTTGACGACCGCTGCAGGTGAAGGGAGGTGAAGAGAGACAAAAAAGGAAAAATATGAATTATAGAAGCTTAAAAATTAGAAAAAAATAAGACTATCATTATTAGTCTATATTCGATATACTATCATGTAAATTGCATAAAAATGTCTCAATGAGAAAGAAGAAACATTATACGGCCATAGGTTCAGTTGACTTTCCCCAAAGTAATGTGTTTCGGAACTCAAGACCCTAAAGTGAATAACAAGGCATAATTATAGAAGTTGTGTGTTCTCAGTAAAAGTCATTTCTCAGTGCCCACTATAATACAAGGTACAGCTTTTTGAAAAAACTTTCAACGATCTTTATGCTGCACTGTTTTCGTCTCCTCCTTTGATGTATCCATGTTCCTGTCTCTCCACTCTTTCTGCTACTTGCTCTGTCTTTCTGAAGATTTTTTCTCAACCAAAGACTCTTGCTCACAATCTCTCTCTCTCTCTCTCTCTCTCTCTCTCTCTCTCTCTCTCTCTATCTCTCTCTCTTTATCTCTCTCTCTTCATCTCTCCCTATGTCTCTCTGTAACTCTCTCTTTTCTCTCATCTTTCTTTCCCGTCACAGATGTACAGTACCGCCCAAAATGTTATAATATATAGGGTTATTGAAAATAACTTTTTTCAAAGATAAAATTCAAAGCTCAAATTTTCACAGAAGTTTTTTTGGGTGTCTGTACCATACCGGACGTCGTTTTGAGTGATTTATTATTTATCTCCAGGAAATACACCGAAATTGGTATATCTTCCATTTTTCAGTTTTTCTCCATGATTTTTTTAGTTGATTTTTTTTTGTTTACCGAACTTCATTCATAAAAATTTTGTTTCAAGTCATGGTTCGAACTGTTGGACATCGAAATACAAGTAAAAGAATGCAAGAAGCTGTTGTTGCTGGGGCGAAACAGGGCCGGTCACAGAGCGAGCTCGCTCAGCAGTTCGGGGTATCTCAGAGCGCTATCTCCCATATCCTCCGGCGTTTTCGAACCCAGGTAAACGAATTTTCTACAACTGAATAAATTTGGAACACAAAAAAAATGCAGGGACGAGTCATCGTGAAGACAAGTTCGGGGAGACCCCGCGTAACTTCGAGGTACATGGACCGAAGCATCCTGCGCGCATCTCGCGAAGACCCGAAACGCACTGCTACAGACATTCAAGCTATCATATCAACGCCCGCGACTCCTGCTCCTTCAATAACTACCATCAAACGCCGTTTGCAAGCCGCTGGACTGAATGGAAGGCGGCCTGCAAAGAAGCCTTTCATCAGCGAAAAAAATCGTAAAGTTCGAGTTCAGTGGGCTAAGGATCACCTCAGTTGGACACGCCGTGAGTGGTCTCAGATTGTTTGGAGCGATGAATCCAAGTTTAATATGTTTTGCAGTGACGGTCTGAGGTGGGTAAGACGTCCAGCGGGCAAGCGTTTCCTGCCGCAATACCAGTCGCTCACAGTCAAACATGGCGGTGGTTCTGTGATGGTCTGGGGCTGTTTTTTCCGCCAGCGGCATGGGTCCAATTAGACGTATTGTCGGAAATCTCGATCGTTACGGCTATGAGAACATAATGGAAAGCACTATGCGCCCTTGGGCCCTCTCCAAATTCGGCCGTGGGTTCACCTTTCAACAAGATAACGACCCGAAACATCGATCTCAGCACGTTCAGAACTGGTTTCGCCGTCGGCATGTGGATGTTTTGGACTGGCCGAGCCAGTCTCCCGATTTGAACATCATCGAAAATTTATGGGAACATTTGCAACGAAAATTGACGGGAAGAACATGCAGAAATGCTGATGAAAAGTTTAAGCAGCTAGAGGAGGAATGGAAGGCGATTTCGCAGGCAACCATTGACTCTTTGATTGATTCTATGCCTCGTAGATGTCAGGCAGTCATTGACTCGAAAGGATATGCCACCAAATACTAGAATATTTGTTTTATTACTTCGAAAAAACTGAACATCTCTATAAGCACTTTTTACTATTTCCTTTTTTTTTTAACGTATAAACCTAATAAAGCATTTTCCAAACTTGTTCTATTACTCGGAACATGTGAATTTGGCTTGTAAAAAATATCTGAAAAATTGATCTTCATTCGTTATTTTTGAAAAAAGTTATGTTCAATAATTCAATATATTATAACATTTTGGGCGGTACTGTAAGTTTTTTCTATTTATCGATGTATAGAAAATGGTTTCCCTCTCCGAATACAATGTGTGTATGAGGTCATTTCCATGATCCTCAGGACCAACTCGAGGGCGGAAGAAGAATGCTTTGATCCCTTACTCTCTCCATGTTTTCCTTTCTTTGTTTTTTGTTTTTTGTTTGCTGTTTTCCTCTTTCTCAAAACTTAAAAAACTAATCAATAATGAGTGAGTTGTTTTATTTTCGTATCCGGCTCTTATTCCCTGATGGGCATGCCCTGCGTCTTGTCTTGCAGACATTGGCACGATGCTTTTTACATGAATTTTTTTGATTTTCAAAAATTTTCTTTAGAAAAAAGTTTCGAAAAATTCTGAAACCGTAGCGTTTAAAGCCTTTTGTCTAGTATTCCAATGTCTGCAAGACAAGACGCAGGGTATGCCTGCCCATTAGGGAATAAGAGCCTCGTATCCAGATAGGCTTATTCTCTTCAACTTAGATTCTCTTACCATTAGAAGAGCTAGAAAAGACTTATACTTTCTCTTCCGACTGATTTATGGTGTTCAGATGGGCAAATTAGCAGAGGAAAAGTTGAATACAGATCTGATAGGTAGCTCAGAACTTCAAACAGAGCGAGCCCTTTACGTCTACCAAACAAAGTAAAGTACCGACACTCAACCGTGTCATGGCCCTCTGGAACTAATGCGTTGATGCAAAGTCTGATATCAAAACTATCGAAGGCTTCATCAAGATAATGAACGACTCACCGCTTCGCCAATTTATCACCCTTCCACAGTAAACCCTTCTCCCATTTTTCATATCCCCATATAAGCGGTCGTGAGAACAAACCGTCCTTTGGCAAATAAAATATATTATTAATCACGATTCTCTTTGCATATAAAGCTTATATTTTCCCTTCAGCCAATTTTCGATGTCTTTTTTAAAACTTTATGCTAAAACTCTCTTTTTCATATTATTTTCTTTGGGCACTGGAACCTCCGTACATTTTCTACTCTATTTCTTCTGTCTATCTTTTTCTCAATATTTTCTGTATTTTTTTCTCTCTTTTTTCTTACCATCCTATCTCTCATTTTTTCACTCTCTCATGCTTTCATTTCTTGGTTTTAAACTCTATGTTGCCTCTCTTCTTTAAGATATTTTGGTTTTTTTTGGGTGGCACATTTTTGAGTTATTTGCTTCACTTGTCTAACTTTCAAGCCTGAGTTTAAGTTGATGGCATCTTTCTCATTTTTATCTTTCAGGGCTCTTTTAATACTCACCCTCCCGGAGCCTCCTCTCTCTTTCTCGTGCGGTGTTTTCTGCCTCGGAATCACCAGAAGGGGCTGCCCGAAGATCAACGGAGGTGGAGTACACTTAGGAAGGGGCGGAGCTTCCTTATAACATGGGCTTCCATTATCGTGCTCACTGTCTTGTGAGCACTTAGAGACCGCGCTCAATAATGGTGCGCTCTTACGCGAGACTGGCGAGACCGCTTGACATGAACACGAGACTGGCGACGCCACGTCATAATAGCTTGTGCGAGGTGACCTCAGCTCGACGAGCGCTGAGTAGGGCGGCGGTTGGAAGACAAGAGTCTGAACGGGTACACGGGCCGGGAACCCCGAGTAGGACGATGGGAATGGCGTCAGATGAAGTTGAGAGGTCGATTGAGCTCGCATTGGAGGTTTTTTCCACGAGCCGGGGGTCGATGGTCGATGATGATCACTCTGGAAGAAAAAAAAGTTAATCCAGACAATATCAAAAAATCTTTCCATTTGTATAAAGTTCGGTTGTAAAGTGATTGATATTTGGATAGTGATTTAACAGGACTTATCCGCATAGGAACCGATTCAACCTTACATCATCAAAGAAACAAATATATTGGAAAGTCATTGGTACGGTAGTTTCAGAAGGATTTTGTAGACCTAGTTTTGCTAAACGCTCTTTAAAATTTTAAATTGAAAAAATAGTCAAAGCTTTCCAAACACAAAATGTTTTAGGCTACTGAGCAATTAAACTGAGACTAAGTAATGAAAAAAATGAGAATGTGATGAGAAATGAATCAAATTGGAGTTTTCAAAAAGTGTGGACGAAAAAAATACCATGCTGTTACGATTAAATAAGGATTTATACGTAGTCTATAATATAAAGAGTAAAAAACCGCGAGTCAAAAAGCCATTGATTTTGCAAAAATATATATAATGATTATATCAAAAAGGTTTCATTCATGAAAGCAAAATGAACATTGCTAAACTGTGGATTGAAAGGAGTAATAAAAAAGAACATCTTAGTTAAGTTAGTACAGACGTTTATTGGATAAACCAACAATGAATAAAAAAACACTCAAAATCTTATGGAGTAAAAAATAGTTTCTATACTGTAGAGTCTGTACCCTCACCCACAAATTGTACGTGCTTTTCTCTGCATGGGAAAGATGAATACTAGTAGATAAATAATAGGATGAACTATTATAATAAAGCGAGCTTTTTGATTAAACGCGAACCAGTTATAGGTGAAGCCCTCATAAGAGTAGAGAGCTAATCTCTTATATCCGAGGGCTGACCAGTACGGTACAGTCCAAAGAGAAGAAAGTCACTCAAAAAGAAAAAAGGCCGAAAGCATGTGAGGATTAGAAGAGGGAATTTACTGAGTAATGCGATGGAATGAAAGAGGAGATTGAGAAGAGGAAAAAGAGTAAATCTTACAAATTCATATTATAAATACATATAACAACATTCAATCACATCCCTGAAGGTGGAGAGATAGTGAGACAAAAGACAGAAAGGAAGAGAGAAAGGAAGAGAAAGGAAAATGAGAAAAAATCGAAGAAAGCGAGAGCTAGAGAAAGAGCAAAAGAGAAAGAAATTAGAAACAGTGTTAATTGTCGCAGACATAAGAAAAACCAAAACAATCGAATACATAGTAAGAACTTAGCAGCTTCAGAAAAGAGAAAAGCATTCAAGAAATATCACGGTAAAAGAAACGCACATAAAATAAAGAAAAAGCTAATTGTGTGCGTCTAATAAAACCGACAAGAAGAAGAAGATTTGAGAACAATGCTTATTTTTCATAGAAATATTTGTTTTGTCCAAAAAGAGAAAGGAGCCAGATATGGAACAAGCCTGAGGACATGATATGGTCGGAGATGGATTTTGTATTTGCTTAGTGAATGACAATTTCTGCGCCTACCAAGCATGGTCTTTCTTCTGCTCCGCTCTTCTTCTGTGTATGGTCACACATGTTTTCTCTACTTAGCAGGGGCGAAACATACTTTTGTGATTAGCGTCATCACAGTAATCGATAGTGATAGTGCTTGTATATTCTATCCTTTCATTCTTAAACATTCATAATTATCTCACAAATCATATTTTCTTCGAGTATACAAAACTTAATTCAAGTTAATATAAATGTCGTCCCAATTTATTTCAAAACTAGTTTCAAGAAAGAGCTTGTCTGATCACGGTCATTTTAAAATTATAATGAGCCTATTCAAGGTGTACCCAACAGTCGTCGCACTAGAGGGCACAGTTTTAAATTACTTTTCCTGTCGGCAGAAAAAATAAGCATAATTTTTTCTCTTACCCATTCAAGTACACGTAATGTGAACTGAAAATCTCGTTCTTTGAAAGCTTATAAAACAGTGTTGATTGTTCGCTTGAAACTTGATAGTTCAATGACTCAGATGGTTGGATAACTCTACAAAAAAGAGGCCTTTTAGCTTACCCCGGGCACTTGCCTTCACCTTTGAATGACCTTTATCTTGAGAACAAATCGAGATTCCACATTTTATATTTCGATTTCAATGCTCAAATATTATTCTTACGTGCAATCCCTACTAGAACTTTTTCCTTCAAAAAACTAAACTTTTTTCAAATTTTTTTTTTAATTTTGAAAAATTACAGATACCTGAAAGAATTGTGAGTGTGAGATAGCAGGAATCGGTTGACGAGTGATGACATCATACTTGGGGTATGTTCTCAGAGGATGGTATGAAGCAACGCGGTAGTCGTAGTGGGACGACCACTCCATCCGAAAAAGGGGTAAGGAGGGGCAGGGGCTGAAAAAAACCCAGTAAGTAGTAGAGATGAGAGTTGAAAATTCTCTATCAGATGAGTGATGAAAAATCAGTTCAGACAAAATTGGTTAGTTGAAGGTTCCTCGAGAAAATGATATCGATTATCTGAAATCTGTAGAATTTATGCTCCTGTGATAATAGTAGAATAGACTACATAGCTTTTTGAACGGGTGTTAGTCAATATCCGTCCTATTCCGCGAAATCGCACTTTTTTACTAGTTTTTCTGTCTTTCTCTCTTTGACTTTTCGTTTTTTTCTCTCCCTTCCTCTTTCTCTCTAATCTGTTCTTTACCTTTTTTCTGCTTCATAGTCTTAGTAATGACCAATCGTCCGTAATAAACGCTTCTTTTCATTTTTTATTAATTTTCCATAGGGTCCCTTACTTCAGTTTTTTCCTAATGATTTCTCTAAATCCGTATTACGAAACTTTGTACCCACGACTCTTTGTATCCGTGACTTTGTACCCGTGAGACTCCCTACCGCGAAAAATGGTTTTCGCGACACTATGTACCCGCGACACTATGTACACGCGACACTGTTTACCACGAAAATTTGTTATTTATCAGTTTGTGTTCACTGTTTCTTTCTCGGGTAGGCTCAGGTGTAGATTACGCTAACGAGGCCGCCCATATGGCTTAGAAAAGTAACTGTACAAAAAAATTGTCGTGATACAAAGTGTAGCGGGTACAAAGTGTCGTTGATCTCGTGTTATGCTCGAGCCATAACTCTTTTTGCTTGCTACAATGTGTCAAGATTAAAAAGTACCAGGTATCCAAACAACGCATTTAGACAGAACGTGACCAAGCATAGAACCTCTTGATACGGATCCAAATCAAACAGAAACGGACATGTATATACATATGTACAAACAAAAGAAGGAGTTAAAAAGAAGATTTCAATGTTTCCGAGTGTTCTCAGAATGACTCATAGGTAATCGGCTCGCAAGATAAAGAGAAACAGCAGGTAACGATGAAGATATTCAAGCAATGAAATCATCCAGCTTTTACATTCAAAGATCTTCATCTTTTCATCTGCTTCCTGTGAGAGATTTAAAACGTCTCTATCTGATTTACGCACCTTAGCTTTATTTTCTCTCGTCTCCCGCTTCTCTATCTCTATCTCCCCCTATGTATCTTTCTTTATCTCTCTATGT
>OZ057403.1:46797784-46841445 GCA_964056735.1 Allodiplogaster pararmata
TTCTTTCATCAGTGATTTTTTTAATTACAGAAATGATGACTCTATTCGCTTCGATTGAAAATCTGTAAAAACAAAGACTGAAGTTTTTATTCATTTTGACATGTGTACAAACTTACTGTTCAGAAGGTAATTTAGCGAGATAGAATCACCGCAAATATCGGAAATTTCCACGCGCTCGACAAGATGGTAACTAATTGAATAGCTGTTAGTTAGTAGAGAATCGAAAAGTTCATCTAGCAAATAGTCAGCATATGCTTGAAGCGAAGAAGGAGAAAGTTTGCAAAATGGGTGATAGAACTTGAACTTGCTTGAGATTTAGATAAGGATCTGACCCTTTCCAGGAATTTAGTTATTGATTAATTAAATCTCAGGCATTTCGTGATTAATCGTATTACTGCTCCCCGATCAGCTGGCTTTAAGCCATGAGTTAAACAAGCATAGGGTAACAGATCAAACAACAGAGAGAGAGAGAAAAAAATTATTAGATACAACCAACAACAGCATTCTTCTTCCTTATTTATCGTGTTAACATTTCGATCAAACTATGAATGTTTTTTTCCGAGCTCTAACTTAAGTGTTTCAAGTGTTAGTAGTCATAAACATGATTAAGAACGAAGAACTAACCTTTGAAAACTCGGAATAATAATACCTTATAGAAGAAAATGCTTGTGTTCTATGTAATTCAATTCAATTCTTTATTCCTTGCACGCAAAAAACACATGCAATGGAGATTTGTCGCAAGTTGCGAGCTCAGTTGAAATTATATGTAATTGGTAAACAGCATATTCGCTATCCAATCACATAAAAATAACGATGTTCACAGTTAAGCTAATATTCACAGTAAACAAGAAAAATTATCACTTTAGAACGATTAGTATTCACAGAAAAAAGATCAGTCATAATCTTAGTTTGGAAGCAAAAACAAAAGGTGTAAGCTTTAAAATAGCCTTTTTGAACGCGGTTGGAGAAGAATTCAAAACAAGCTGGGAATGAAGCGAATTTCACAGATTAATACACCGGGATGAACATGTGCTGTGACCCGGAGGAAACTTGGAGGGAAAAGTAATTCTCAGCGCATGAGAACTGCGCCTGTAATGAGGCACAGGCAAGATAATGCTTCGAGAGAACACAAGAAAATTGATTATCAAATAAAAGGATTTGCGTATATTGATAACTTTTGATAGTTTTTGACGAGCGGAGTGTGCTTCCCTAGAACAATATTGAATTATCCTTATGTTTTTTCTATCTATGCTTTTTCTATTTCGTATTTGCGTCTAGTCTGACCCCGTCTCATACACATGAGTTTCGAGCTCCATACTAGGTGTGTTTTTTTTCTGCACAGGCAGTTGACCAAAAAAAAGTATTTAGACGCAAGAAGCCAGCAATACAAAAGCATAGAGCATAGAGCGATGCAGGAAAACGCTGGACTGAGGCGTTACTCCGCGTTACAATTTTGAAGTAGTAGAGAGAATATTATGAGCGGGAATGAATTGGTCTTTGAATTAAAAGCGAGACTTTACAGCACCATGTTCTTGCAAGAGGTCAATATCCGTCATCGTTCTTAAACATCATTCCAGTTTAAAAATTAAGCGAAGTACAGGGTGCGGCAAAAGTCCAGGTGTCCGACTTTGTCACTTTGCATCTTTTTTGTTTGGTGTTTTGCATCAGTCGTGTGATTTTTCGCTTGTATCTTATTCATAATGTTGCCAACATACCCTGGAAAAATCAGGATGATAACTCTTTTTGTTTTCCGGTAATGCTCTCTGATATGGACCGAGGCTACATTCTGCGCTTGAGCCAGTCCGGGCACATTCAAAACCACATCGCCAGAACCACTGGATTCTCCCGTAGGACCATTGAAAACACAATACGTCGCTTTCTTGAGACTGGTACAACAAATGACCGTCCCAGGAGTGGCAGACCAGTGACCGCGACCACTCCCTTCAACATGAGAAGCATCCGAAAACCCCAAACAAAGTCTCAGAAAACTAGCGAAGGAGCTGCGCTATCTCGGCTAGTTCTGTTCAGACGATCGTCAAATCCCGCATGGGACTTCGCCCCATCAAGCTGCAGAAGAATCACGCATTGAAGGACCAGATGAAGGCGACCCGTCTTCAGAGATGTCGTGAACTGTCAAAGCGGTTCAAGCCGGTGGACTGTTTGGATATTCTCTTCACCGATGATAATTTGTTCAATATTGAGCAGTCCTTCAACCACCAGAACGATAGGATTTGATCGAAATCGGTCAACGAGGCCAATAAGAGTGGTCGCTACGTTTCGAGAAAGGGTCATATCGCTTCTGTCATGGTCTGGGCCGGGATTTGCGCGACTGGCAAGACTCCACTCGTTTTCGTCGAGCACGGAGTCAAATTGAATGCCAATAACTACCTGAACGACATTCTCATGAAGGAAGTACTTCCCTGGAGCCAGGCTCACTTCGCGGGACGCAAATTGACGTTCCAGAAGGACTCTGCGCCCGCCCACAAAGCTAAAGTGGTGCAAAAGCAATTTCCCTCCATGATCACATCCGCCGAATGGCCTCCGTACTCACCTGATTTGAATCCTCTGGACTTCTCTGTGTGGTCGGTCCTTGAGAGCAAGACCTGTGCTTCCCCAAACAAGAATTTTAAAAGTTTGAAGCGCGCCCTACAGAAGGCGTGGGATGATCTTGACGTCGCTTACCTGTCCACCACGGTGGGTGCCTTCCACGAGCGACTCCGCGCCTGTGTCAAGGAGAAAGGAGGGCTGTTGGAAATTTGAAAACGCAGCTATATTCCAAACTATTTGAACAAACTTTGATGAAAATTTTGTTTGATTTGCTCAATCCGTTAAGTTTTTATCGGAAAAATACTACACACCTGGACTTTTGCCGCACCCTGTATATTATTTGCACGATCGTAACTGAACAATATAATTGGCGTTTGTAAGATTGTCACCTTTATATTGCTCATTAATTTGTTCAAATGTGATCAAATTTACTCTGTGTGCAGTTCATGTCGTCATCTACTTTTTCCTTTTAACACTAAAATCCAACAAAGCTTCTACCAAGAACACAAGAAATGTGTGCGAAAAAGCTTGATTACTTTGTTTCTGTTGTTTTTAGGGATGATCCATTTGTAGTCAATTCATCATATGGAAGTAAACAATGATTGTTTTCTCACTTCATCATTGCAATCGACCTAGATTTCTTTTATTTTCTGTTCCTATACCTGTCATCAAATGGTAGCACTTTATATAGTCTCTTCTGTTACTATTTTCAGCTCAGTAGTTCCTGGTCAAAGTTACTGTCTTTCGATCACCTTCTGCTTTTTAGAATTCGATAATTGAAAGGAGTTATCACTAAAACTACCCTGACCCCCTTGTGCAGTAAATCTTTCTATGCTAATCTTTCTATGCTTTGAGCAAATTATCATAAATGTTGTATTGTAAAAAAAATGGAACAGAAACAGCTATAATATTGCTGGAGAATTATGATGAAAGAGAAATTAAGAAGTTGATAGATCTTTTTGGAAATGTCAAAGACTTATAAAGCGTTAGAATTCAACTTCTCACTTTGTTAAAATAATCTCTGCAAAGTGATCATGATGGTTTCACAGAGAATGATAAATGAAGAGATTGTAGAGAATTTTAAAAAAATGACTTGAAGTAGAGAGTGAGGAGAGATAAAACAGAGGGAGATAGAAAAGATAGAAAAAGAAAACAGAGGGATTTAGAAATAGAAAGAGAGAGAAAAAAAGAAAATAAGAGTTATGGAGTGTTAGAATTCAACTTTTCACTTTTTTAAACATAATCTCTGCTAAGTGTTCTCGTTGAACGCTCTAATGTCGCACCACGAATTGCCGTGTGAAGGAAAATGATCTACAGTATTTTTATATTCATATAAATTTTACAACAGTAAAACTTATTATATAAAAAATACCGTAGTCCATTTTCCTTCTCACGGCAATTCGTGGTGAGACATTGGAGCGTTCAACAAAATCACTTTGACAGAGTGAAAAGTTGAATTCTAACGCTTCATTATTTTTAAGAGTAAGAATAGATATTTTTTAGGTAAACATCATAGAAAAAATCGGAAGTACAAATAAAATTACAAAAAAAATGCAGTGAGAAAACTCACAGTATTTACAGGTTTTTGACCTAGGATTCAGACATAGTAAGATATCAAAATTCAACTTATATTTATCACCTCTTTCAACAGTTTTTTAATGATAATAGACACACAGAAAAACACAGGAAGACACTTTAGACTTACCTACACACTATTTTGGGAATATTCCTCGAATTTCATTGGAACATTTTTTACTATGGAGCGTATAATTCGAACATGGTTCCTCTTCAGGAAAGAAAGAGAGGGAAGATAGTGAGAAAGAGAGAACGAGAAAGAGTGAGAGAGAGAGAGAGAGAGAGAGAGAGAGAGAGAGAGAGAGAGAGAGAGAGAGGGAGAGGAAAAACATTGAAAGAAGATAGGAGGAAAATATAAAGGGAGAAAAAAGGAAAAGACTGAGTCAAAATATGTAAATGGAAAAGAGTCTCCAACTAATAATGCCAAAAATTGCCCAGACAGCAGAGACGTCGAGGAATACAATAAAAGCGGAAGAAAGAGGAAAAATCAGGTAATCAGCCAGAGTAGAAGGTCAACTCCACAACAAATGAAGCATTTATCAATGCGCAACAGCTAACAGGAGAAGCTGGGCGCTTGCACACAAAAGACTTCTTGGAGTGGACTGCGAAAGCTGTTCTCTCATCCCTCTTTCTTGCTCTCTCACTCTCTCTCTCTCTCTCTCTCGCTTTCTCTCTCTCTCTCTCGCTTTCTCTCACTCTCTGTCTCTCTCTCTCTCTCGATTTCTCTCACTCTCACTCTCTTTCGCTCTTCTTTCCTGTCTCTCCTTCTATCTCCTTTTACCGCTTGTCCCTGATTGCTCTCTGTTCTTTCTCATAATTTTCTCTATTTCTCAGATTCTCTCGGTATTCCAACCTATCTATCTTTTTTCTCATAGAATCTAGATTTCGGGTCGCTCTCCAGAAAACGTTGAACAGAGGTGAAGAGTGTACAGATGGGAGAGAAAGCCGTTAAAGAGAAAGAGAGGGACGAGAGATATTAAGGGCAAGGCGTCTGAATTAAAAAGAGTAAGAGATAATACACGTTCAAATAAAAAGGCGGGAAGGATTTTAGAGTCAGTGAAAACTAACGGTAGGCTAATTGATGTTCACTGATCATTAATTCATTCATTCTGTGGAGTAGTTCACCGTTAGTGTGAGCAAAAATACTTAAGTAAATTTATAAGTGTTATGCCGAGAAAGGTTATACCGAAAGAGAAAGAGAGACAAAAAGGAGGAGAGCAAGGAGAGGTCAAGATATGGAGAGAGAGAGACCGAAAGGTAAAAAAAGAGAGAAAGATAGATAAAGAGATATTAAGAGAGAGAGAAAGCGACAAGGTGAGAATGTGATTTGAGACCTCTTAGAGAAACTCAAGATAAATATGTAGTAATCGAGGATTTGAGTGAGCAGAACCAGGACTAGATGACAATTGAATTGAGTGGGGCCTAAAAGATAAGGAAAATTTATAGTCTTAGTGAGAGAGGAGAGGTGTTCTTGGGATTACAGCTAATGTAGAGGAAAGACCCATTGGTGACACGGAGAAAAGTGAAAGACATAGAGGGATCAACAGATGGGCTAGACATCGGAGAGAAACAGAGAGGGACATCAAAAACAAAACAGGAGGGGGAACCGAAAGCTATACACAATGATCTAGAAGATAGGGAAATGAAAGAAAGAAAAAGATGGTAAAAGAGAGAGAGGAAGATTAAGCGAGAAAAAAGTAAGATGACTATAGATAGACAGAGAAAGACAGAAGAATAAGTAAGTATAGGGAAAGAAGAATGGTTTCTAGCCGGAATTTTTTGATCTGGAAAAGTGAAGACGTAGTTGAGCCCTCAATGCGGTTGTATTATTTAGGCGAGCCGATGTAGAGAAGCGGGTAACAATTTTTAAGTCACACATGAAGGCTATGAAGGTGCAAATATCCCTCAGAAATGGAAGAGAGCGACAGATACAATTATCGAGTACCCTTTCAAGAGTATGAGATGCGCGGAAAACAAAGTGGAAGAGCAGATGATGGGAAAGCGAAATTAGGTTTTGATCGCGATTCGGTGAAAACCGTGCATAATCGGAGATAACTAACGTATGAAAAAGCGAAAAATTCAGATGAAGTAATCAAGGTTGCTAGTTTGAAAATATAGAATATAATTTAATCCCTGATATCATTTAATCAAATATTCTTCTGCATCACAAAACTTCTAAAGCGTCCCTGATAGGGTTCTCATCTGAATTGTCAGAAGCCCTGGATCGATTCCTGGGTCGCCCCACTGCAACTAAAGCATAAATTGACAGTAATGATTCGTTTTCTTGTCAATACAGATATGCCGGTTATTCATTTGAGAAATCATGGAAAACGACTTCAGTTCATGCAAATCATATGGTCTGCTGAGACAGGAAAAAGGAACGAAATAGAGAACAAAAATTATGAAAGGAATGTGGAGAAGAAAAAATAAGGGCAGAGCGTTAGCTAAGAGAAAAAGGAAAAAGAGATAGTGATAGAGATATAGAGAGAGAGAAAAAAGAAAGAGAATGAAAGAGGAAGAAAGCGAAAAAAAGAAAAGATCCCACATAGAGAATCAGAAAAGAAGAGTAAACGAGCAAAAGAGGAAATTGATGAAAAGAAAGTGAAGAAGGATGACAAGGAAAATTTACACAAATAAGTTCACATGCTGACAATTTAGAGCGTGCTCTTCGGGCTATGAAGCGTAAAGAGAAGGTGAGGGAATGATTGAGGAGGTAAAGAGAAAGGGTTAAGAAAGGGGAAGAAACAGAGAGGGTAGATGAGAAAAAGAGAAGTAACAGATAAGGGAGGAGAGGCGCAAGTGATAGAGGTTTAAAACCAAAAAGGAAAGAGAGAGAGAGTTAGATCGAAAAAAGATAGAGAAAAATAAAGAGAGCTAACATGTAAAAACATATAAAAATTGGAAATAACGAATTTAGCATTCAAGATAAGCAGAACAGACGGAACATACATATGATAAAAAGATAAGAAGAGATGACAGTTATGAAAAAAGAGCTTTCAGTGATGACATTGTAGTTCTTAAAAGGACTCGTTATTTACCACCTTAGTACTTAGAGCGCTTATATTATGAAAGATGAAAAGTAAGAGAGAGATAGTGAGAGAAATATATGAAAGAGAAAAATTGAGAGGGAGAGAATTGGAGAGAGAGAAAAGGAGATAGGAAGAAAGAAGAAAAGAGAGAGAAAAAGAGAGGAAGAGAGAGAAGAAAGAGAAAGAGCACAATTGAAGAATCTCAGGAGGTCAAGGTACCCAGGAAATTAGAAGAAACAAGAGGAGCTATTGCCGAGGTAGAAAGGCTCGTGAGGGAGGAGTAGTGAAGAGAAGAACACTGCTGTGACATGGAAAGGCTCGTGAGGGAGGAGTAGTGAAGAGAAGAACACTGCTGTGACATGGAACACAGTATGTAACGGTAGTGAAGAGAAGAACACTGCTGTGACATGGAACACAGTATGTAACGGTCAGCAAGTTTACTCTCAAGGAGAACCCGATGCCTTGGTCGGAGAGCGTAGAGAGTGAGTGACAGAATGAAAGAGATTATGAACAAGGGTGAGAGAGAGAGAGAGAGAGAAGGAGCAAAAGAAAGATCAAGAAAGAGAGAAAAGTGATGAAAGAGAGATAGAGGAAAAGCGAAAGAGAAAGAGAGGAAGGTGGAGAGAGCCAGGGGGTAAGAGAACGAGGAGAAGAGCAAGAAAGAATTTCAAAGAGAGAGTGTCTGCGAGAGAGAGAGAGAGAGAGAAAGAGATGGCAGTCAAGAGAAAGGAGAAGGAGGTGAGAGGCTGAACAAAAAGAGCGCTCAAAAATGAGAAAATGAGAGGAGGTAGCAGGCGAGGGCAGTTCTCAGGCAGGGCCACACTCTGGGCGTCTGCTCCAGATTGGATCATTGTTTTTATTTAAAAAAACAACTCTTCCTCTCTGATGCTCTTCCGTGCCTACAGTTTTTTTTCTTCTGAAGCCGCTGGTGTTCTTCTGATCGGCCTTAAGTTGTCTATCTTGTTTTTTCCAAGATTTTTCTTCTTTCTGTATTTATATATATTATATATTTTATCTACATCTTTCGATGCAATAAGGCACAAATTTAATTACAATTGAAAATGAGTAATGAATAGATCAGCTAAACAATTGTCAAATACGATAACAAAAGCGATACATCAATTTGACTTTAATATAGCGAATTAAACGGGGAAAAAAACAAACAAACAAACAAACAAAACTATATAAGTAGAACAATTTGAACGACAAAAAAATAAATAAAATAAATTAGTTCTGAATTCATGACGAGAGAAGAGTAGATAGAACACCACTTTTTAATTGGGATTTAAAATATTTCAGGTTCATACTATTAATCAAGTTTCGAGGTAGTTTGCTGAAAAGGCGGGATATTCGCATTCCATAAGAGTTGTTTCGAGCTGTATTCTTGCTACCCTGAACTAATAAGCCATTTATATTAGTTCGCGTTGGAATAGTCTCTTTGAAAAATCGTTTTTTATCTATTATCGACAGTCCATGGAAGATCTTGAAACCCATAACTAAGTCAGAAAATATCCTCCTCTTGGAGAGTGAAACGAATCCAAGGCGGGCAAGTCGATTGGGGTAAGAAGGAAGAGACCTCGTATTAACTTCATTTGCGAAACATCGATGATAAACTATGCGAGTGAATTTCCTTAAAACTTTCTCTATATCATCACAATCTCTTCCATAGTATGGATTCCATATATTCGAAGCATAGTCCAAGTGCGGCATTACATAAGTTTTAAAGCACTTGACCAGTATACCAGGATCATTAACAGTTACCGCACGGAGCATAGCATACATTGCTTTGGATGCCTTTTTTAACTCGGTCTGCTACAGCCTCTTTCCTACGCAAAGAAGAAACTATTTGTATGCCCAGGTCACGTATCTGAGATACACATGAAATGGAAACATTATTTATACTGTATGAGGAATATAAAGATCGACCTCCAATGTGAATATGGAGAGACTTGGATGGAGAAAGAGATAGTTGGTTAACTAAACACCAATCGAATACGGAATCTAATGCTGATTGCAGCTCTCGAGTTCGTTCGCCGTATGAGTTCTTATCATAAGAAACATAAATCTTGAGATCGTCTGCGTATGCTTGATAACGAATATTAGGAAAGTTCTCTAGTACCTCATTCATATCGGATATATACAGAGTAAAAAGAAGTGGCCCCAGGACAGACCCTTGGAGCACACCCGATGTGGCATTCATTGGATCAGAAGTGACATCACCCATACGCACAGAGAAAGATCTATTAGTTAAAAAAAGACTCAAGCCAAGAAAGGAGTGGGTCAGTAATTCCATAATGTGTGCATTTAGACAAAAGCTTACTTATACTAATGGTGTCAAATGCACGAGAGAAATCAAGGTAGATGACATCCGTTGAAAGACCTTTGGCTAACGAAGAGGTCCAATCATCTTCACATATTAATAAATTGGTTACTGTGGACGCTCCACGCCTAAACCCATGTTGATCATTCTTCCTAGTTGGCTCGGTATAGAGCGGTTGCTTCTGATAATGCCTGGCAAGCGCACTCCCCTTTCCCCTCCCCAGTGCACGCGTTGCCCAGAATATGAGAAGAAATTTGAAGATATGATGAACAAAATTTCAAGACTGGAGAAAATCGTCGAAGACCTCGTCTCTCGTCTTTCAACTCTTCATACTTCTCCCCCCTTCTCGACTTCTCAGCCCCAGACCCCCACAATCCCTTCCCTTCTCGCCATCCCACCTCATATGCTCGCCTACCAAGCTGCCGTGCGTGCAATCACTGTCGACAAGAACCTCATCGAAGAGAAAGCACAGAACCTAGTTTGTGTTGGACTTCCTGAGCAGCCCAGTGACGAAGCCACGGACAGTTCGGACCAATCCTTTCTCAAGGCCCTTTCCCTCGACCTCGGCTGCCCAGAACTTGCAAGTGCAAGGTTCAAACGATTCGGCGACCCCGTAAAGAAGCGTCGAGTTCTCAAAATCTTCCTCCAGTCACCAACATTGAGAACTGAACTACTGAGGAAAATTCGAAGTCGTCGCCCGTCTTGCCTTACTCCGCATCCACATTGCTACATAAGAGAAGACTTGACTCGCGACGGACTTGAATTGGAACGAGAAGTGAAGAAAGTGGCGCGAGAGCGGAACAGCATCCCAGGAGGACAAAAGAGGAAGGTAATCGGAACTTCCTTGATTCCTATTCGGCACTACTCCCAGACGACTTGGCAGCAAGAAACGGCGACTCCGAGGATCACGGATCCGCAGATGGTGACTCCGATGGCGACTCCTCGAGCTCCAGAGAGGAACAACGCTCCAGAGAGGAACAACGCTCCTCGAGCTTTAGAGAGGAACAACGTGACGCAGAGAAGATAGGTCAGTGGCGGTGTCCCTATCATTAGTCGTGACCTCACCAATATCAAGTGCTTTTCAATAAATGCTCGTTCAATTCGTAATAAGTTGTACAACCTTTCTTACTTGCTCGCTTCAAATTTTTATGATATGATAGCTATAAGTGAGACTTGGTTGAGTGACCAAGAAAGTGACTCGTTAATAACCGGTATGTCTAATTATCAGTTGTTCCGTTGCGATAGAAACAGTGCCTCTAAAGGTGGTGGAACAGCATTTTTGATTTCGCCTCGAGTTCCCTGTTCCTTTGTTTCTAGTTTTTCAGAAGATGGTATTGAATGCGTTTCTATTAATGTTCTTCAAAGTTCGTCTAGATCAGGAAAGTTAAGATGTATTTGTGTCTATCGATCTCCTTGTTCTCCCACTGCTTCTTTAGAAAAGTTATTGAACTACTTTGAATGTGAGCTGAATAATCCAAATGCTTCTGATAAGATCCCTGTAATAATTACTGGTGATTTCAATTTTCCGTATATCGACGGGTGTAAGCAAATATCCAACAGAAACGGTCAACATGAAATGTTTCTTGAATATATGAATGATAATTTTTTCACCCAATATGTATGTTCTCCAACTAGGAATGATAATATTCTCGATTTAGTATTTTCCAATGTGAATATTGTGTCTGACTGTAATGTAATCGGTCGATTCAATGGTAATGACCATCACGGAGTTTCATTTAGTTTATCATTATCTGCAACTATTCCAAAATCTTCTCATTCTATTAAGCTGTTTTCTAAAGCGAATTGGCCTGCTATTGAAAATGAAATAGCTATGCAAGATTGGACTCAAATATTTGGCTTGTTAGATGTCGAATCTGCTAATAATTACCTTGTTTCTTTCATTAACTCTCTAATTGATAAGTTTGTCCCAACTGTAGATCCTAGAGACGATTTATCCCGCTATCCTTCAAATCTACGTAAGATGTTCGTTAAATTACAACGAATTTCTCGAAATGCCCCGTATTCGGATTACTGTATCAGAAAAACTTCCGAGTTTGATCAAAAGCTGAAAGAATTCGAAATTAAAAGAGAATCTCAACTGATATTACGAGGTAATCAGAAATCATTTTTCGCGGCTTGTAGGAGCCGTTTGAGTACAGCCAATAATGCTATTCCCGCTTTGATCGATAGTGATTTAAATGAAAAATTTTCCTCATCAGTAAAAGCTGATGAGTTCTCTCGCTATTTCTCGTCCGTATTTTCTGTACCTCTTCAATGTCCATTGCCTGAATTTAAATTACCAATCGTTACTGAGCCGTTCAATTTCGATTATATAACCGAAGATATGGTAATACGAGCATTATCTTCTCTTGAATCTAAGCGTAACACGTCCCCTGATTCTATTCCTAATATTGTATTGAAGAAATGTCGCTTTGCTCTGATTAAACCAATATGTATCCTATTTAATAATAGCCTTCTTACTGGCTCTGTTCCCCTACTATGGAAGAGATCTATAGTGAAACCAGTACACAAGAGCAATTCCCGGAATCTAGTTACCAATTACAGACCTATTTCTCTATGCTGTTCTTTATCAAAAGTTATGGAGAAAATTATTGTTAAGGAAGTATCTTGCTATTTAGAAAAAGAGAACCTTTTATCGCCCTACCAGGCTGGTTTTAGAGCTAGGAGGTCTACTGTGACCTCTTTAGTTGAATCTCATTCGTTCATTGTTGACTCGTTATCCCAAAGCATCCCTATCGATATAATATTCCTTGATATCAGTAAAGCATTTGATTCTGTTGATCATAGATTACTTCTAAATAGGATAGCATCTTTTGGTATCTCTTCTCCAATCGTTAAATGGTTAACTGATTATCTTGTTGGCAGATTGGGAAATAATCAACTCAGACCTCTTTAGCATCGACTGGACTTACATGCTCTCAAACCTAACTATTGACGAAAGTGTCGATAAATTAACCAACATCATCCAATTCATAATGGATAATAGGATTCCAAAAAATAAGAATGTCAAAACACATTTGAAATATCCCCCCAAGATAAGAAGATTATACAGCTTCCTACAGAGAAGTAACAAACGAAACCCTCTCTCCATTACGTCATTACGCACATCCAAGAAACTTCACAAAGAACTAGTCAAATTCGAGGTTCTTAGGGAAGACAAGCTTAAGTTCCCGAGAAACTATAAGGTATTCTTCAGAACTATATCCAACCGCGTTAAAAGCAACACATCTATTCCTGCTCTCATAGTGAACAATAAACCAACTACTATCCCCTTCGAACAAGCAACTCACTTCGCCGAGTATTTTGATAAGTTACAACCCTTACCAATCAGTGGACCCCTTCAGATCTCTCGCCCGAATTTTCACCTCGACCACATTAATGACATCTCCCCTTTTGAGGTGAACTCCATTCTGAAACGAATAGCTCCGAAACTGAACTCTTCCCCTGACTTTATTCCAAGTAGACTACTCAAAAATTGTCTGGACTCACTGGCCATACCTCTCTCCATCATTTTCACCAACTCACTAACCTTAGGGCACTACCCTCTGGCCTGGAAAAAAGGAATAATCAAACCAGTTCATAAAAAAGGGCCCCGCTCTCAGATCGAAAATTATCGTCCTATCACTATGGTGTGCTCTATGTCAAAGGTATTCGAGAGACTGATCTTCAATATAACTTATCAATATCTGGAAACCAATGGCATACTACATCCCAAACAACATGGTTTCCGTCGGAGACGGTCCACGGTAACATCCCTGGTAGAGGCTCATTCCATTTACCTCACGCTTCAGAATAAAAAAAATAGACTTTGACATCTGTCTAGTCGACTTTTCACGGGCTTTCGACTCTGTAAACATAAGATTTCTTGTTCACAAACTTGAAAAAGTGGGAATAACGGGCAACCTCCTCTATCTTATCCGTTCTTTTCTCACGAGCAGGTCCTCGAAAGTCTCAATCGGAGATACACTATCAGGCCCTAAAGTATACAACAGTGGTGTTCCCCAGGGGAGTTGCCTTGGACTCCTCCTCTTTTCAATATTTATAAATGATATCATGGAGCACATAGAGCCAGATGTCCATGGTTTTCTATATGCCGATGACCTCAAAATTTTTTCCAAAAACAGAGACTCTCTTCAGAAAAGTCTGGATTCCATTTCCGATTACTCACTGACCTGGGGACTTGTGATATCAACTCAAAAATGCTTTATCATGCACTGTGGTCCTAGGAATCCAAAAGTAACATATAACCTAGAAGACAATATCATACCAACTACTTCATTAGTGAAAGATCTTGGCATTACATTTCAGGAAGATATCACATTCTCTAAACATATTGAACTAACCTCCCTAAAGTCCCAAAAATGTATAAACATGATCTTCAGAGCCTTTAAAACCAAATCAATTAAAGTTCTGCTCAGAATATACACCACATACATAAGACCCCTTATTGAATATGGGAGTGAGGTATGGTCCCCAGTAACTATCGGTCTCGTTAACTGCATAGAAAAAGTGCAAAGATCATTTACACGAAGGTTACTACAAAGGGCCGGATTACCCAAAATGAGTTATGTTGCTAGACTGAATTTTCTTTCCATCTCCTCGCTTGAATATAGAAGAAATGTGGCCGATCTTGTGTTCATCCATAAATGTCTGCACGGAAATATTCAAGTAGATTACTCAAATATGTTTAAACTTTGCCCATCGCCTTATTCGCTGAGAGAATCGAATAACTACAGAATATGCTTGCCGTGTAAATATCAAAGCAGAACAAGCACTTGTGCCTCAAGAATGATTAATGTCTGGAATAAGTTACCTTGTTCTTTGGTTTCTACAAGCTCTTCTAGCATTTTTAGAAATGAACTTATTAAGCTTGATTGTGAGACCATTGTCACCAACTCTAGAATACATTTTTAATTCAAGTGCTTTGTTTCTTCAAATGTTTTGTTTCTGTTTCTCCTCTTTTTTCCATTATATTTGTGTTCTCGGTTAGCTCTCGAATGATAAAGAGTGAGTTGAATTTTTGGAATTTCAAGTTATTATTGCGGATGAATAGTTCTTAATTGCTGATGAATAGTTCACAACTGAAGATACAAGCTTTGCTTTCTTTGCTTTTTTGTGTGCTTTCCTATTTTCCTAAAATGAAATGTTCCTCATTGTTCTTGTCATATTTAGATCTCACTTTTCATAACCTTCACTGAATTCACTTTTCTTGTGACAGTGTCATCTGTTTCGTCACTTAACATTATGTTTTGTTTCAAGCGGAATAAAGAATTGAATTGAATTGTTGGCCGCTCACAAATAGTTATGATCGATAATAGTCTATCCGACCCAATTCCCGTAATATCAGGTATACCTCAAGGATCATCTTTAGGCCCGTTGTTATTCTTGTTGTACATCGACTCTGTTAAAGAAGCTATCCCCGATTCTATCAAATTTTGTTTATTCGCTGATGATATAAAGATAATGGGACGCGCTACCTCTTGTAATTATATCCAACTAGCTTTGAATCGTATAACCGATTGGTGTCTAGAGTGGAATTGGTCCCTATCCATATCTAAGTGTAATGTACTTCATCTCGGATCATCCAATTCTCGCAGCGTTTATTACATGAACAGTCAACCTCTAGTAGTTGGTAGAGTTGCCAAAGATCTTGGTGTAATCATATGTGATCGTTTCTCTTATCGTAATCATGTTGAAGACAAATGTAAAAAAGGCTCTGCTCTTGTTAACATGATGTTAAAAGCCTTCAAGTCACCATGTCCGCCTCTTTTAACTTCAGCTTTTAAAATTTATGTCAGACCTGTTCTTGAATACGCTAGTGAGTTATGGTATCCCTCATCCCCCGGCTTAGTGAAATGTATTGAAAAAGTTCAGCGGTCGTTTACAAGAAGAATCCTAGCAAGATCTGGCCATTCCAGACTTCCCTATTCACAAAGAATCTCCATGTTAGGCCTAGAAACTCTTGAATATCGTCGTGCTATATCTGACCTTTTATTTATTCATAAATGTGTCCACAAAAAATGTGAACTTGAAACTATGAACTTGTTTCAATTGTCTGCAGTACAGAGATTTTCTCGCCATTCTCATGAGCTCAGGCTAAAAACACCTCATAATATTAGCAAATGTTCTATTTCTGCATGTGTTTCTCGCCAGCTATCAGTATGGAATTCATTACCTTTTGAGATCGTCAGTACACCTAATACTGCTAGTTTCAAAAAACAATTATTATCTCTGCCTACTGAAAAGATATTACCTAAACCTTTCGTTCATGACTAATATGTATAATTGTCGATTTTAAGTATATCACCCTCCCCCCCTTTTTCATCTATACCGCAACCCCTAAACACCGCCACTTAGAAGAAAGTCCATGTATTAAACTTTGTTTTTGTTTGTGTTTTTTCATGATATCTCATGTGCTTGGAATAAAGAAATGAAAAAGAAATGAAATGATTGATAGGTATAATAGAGTGCTCGGATAGATGATTGATTATGAAAGCTCTAAAAAGTCGCTCCATCGTTTTAGAGAACAGGGAGAAAGGATGGAAATCGGACGATAGGAGGACACCAAGTGAGGTTCCTTGCCTGGTTTCAGAATAGGGGTCACCAGAGAATGTTTCCAGTAAGACGGTATTTGACCGCAGATAATACAATAGTTGAAAATATGGGAAAGAGGAAGTGCAAGAGACTTGGCACATTTCTTGAGGACAATCTGAGGGATACCATCTGAACCTTTGCTACCCGTTGGTTTAAGCTTCGAGAGGCTTTTAAGAACAGAAGAGGGGAGAAAAATAGGAAAGGGGCTCATAGTAGGGGCCGCTTCAGTTTGCAATGTGATACGTTGGTTATCATCCTTAGTATAATGAGAAGCGAATTCGGTAGAGAGCAGAGAACATTTAAGTTTATTTTTCAATACTATATCCCCTGTAGTATTCAATAGATATCGAGGAGGCACAGGTTTAGGCCGAGTGAGGGATGAGATATGTCGGAACAAGTCCTGAGAGCGAGACAATTTCTTCTTCTCACAATTCCTAGTCCATTTCATTATCTGCTTCAGTAGATCTTTACTAGCTTTCTCGTAAAGAGAACGGGTATTAGGATCGTCAATATTGTGAAACAGAGAGTTACGATATTTAATTATTCTCTGAATATGGCGAGGATAAGTGGCCGTGAGGGTTCGAGGTCTACGAATTGGAACGAATTCAGAAATAGCGCATTCAATAACGGCGAGGAAACGGCCGTACAGATCGTCAATCGAGAGGAAGTTATCAAATTCGGCTTCCCAGTTAACTGAATTGAAGTATTTATTAAGTTCATCGTAGTCAGTTCTTGAATAGTCGAGAACTGGTTCGGCTAAAAGCGAGTCGGTCTTTCACTCTTTCTTTTCCTCTGTCTGTTTACTTTTTATTTATCTTTCTTTATCTAGTTAGAATCTTTCTTTATCTAGTTATTTATCTTTCTTTATTCGGTAGAATTCAACTTTTCACTTTCTCAACGTAATCTCTGCTAAGTGTTCTCGTTGAACGCTTCAATGTCTCGAAACACACAGGCAACGGTGGCCATTCGTGACTCTACAGCCTTTAGAGCCTGTCACAGATGGAGCCGGATCATCCAGTCCGGAATCGAGCGCGACCTCAGGTGGCGGATAGAGGGACGTTCCCTACGAAGAATTCGTGCTGGGAGGTAGCGGGAGAAATCCCGCCGCGGACCAAAACTGGGTAGTATAGCTCTTCAAAGGAGGGCGATGCCGGACCGGCCTGGGCAAGCCACCGGACAAAACATCAGCCGATACTCCGCTATACTTATCAATGGCGAGTCGAGGCGCCAGTCAAATAGCCTCTTGCCTATTTCCGGTCAACGACAGGCGAGACGTCTCTACTCCCACCCAAAACGATGCTAGGCCGGGTTGACCACCCACTCACAAGGCCTATAGCATGAACAGGTTGCTACAACGATGTCCGCCTTCACAAGGTGCAGCATGACAGTCTCAGGACTGCAAAGGACATCAAAACCCTTCTCCGGACGCATCTCGTCCGAAGAACACGAGAACCTCTCTCATTACAGAGAGTGTTCATAACCAAAAGTCTTCGATGCGGGTTGCTTGCCGGCAACAACAACAACAACAACAACAACAACAACAACGCTTCAATGTCTCACCACGAATTGCCGTGAGAATGAAAATGAACTACGGTTTTTTTTAAATGAAATTTTTACTGTTGGACGTGAATATATAAAAAATACCGTAGTTCATTTTCCTTTTCACGGCCATTCGTGGTGAGACATTGGAGCGTTCAAGCAAATCTTTCTCTCTTTTCTTTTTCCTCAATATATCTGAAATTTTACGTTCAGGTTAAATTTTCTCACAAAAATACGTGTCCTTTTCTTTTTGAAGCTGCGATAATGTCGATGAATCACGCTTGACGTCCACGTTCGGGATCTCTTGTGCGATGGGCTTCGCATGTCAGACTGTGCTCTTCGATTTCATCACAGATCCTAACACTGACGCTTCACATTTTGATAGTAATCTCACCTGCCTGCACAAGGATATGAAAAAAGATCATTAAGCAAATCTATAACCTTTAGAAAAGGTAAAGTTTCAGTAATTTGGAATTTTTAACTGTAGACTTCGAACGGAACGACGGCTTCACACTTGACCTTCATTTCTTTTTCTCCATAAAGTTTTCTTTCCCGTTTTTCCGCTCTGGCGGAGGTAGGGTCGGCTAAGCGCGTAGAGAACTTCTGTCCGTCGCGCCTTTCGGGTGAGTATTACAAGGCGCAGGTGTTGTTGTTTGAGCGTATATATGTATCTAGTCTTCAAGAATGAAATCCATTGGCAATCGGCTGGGAACCGAACCTCCGCTGCCTAACCAGGGTCTTCGGTTTGCCTCCCGGGCGTTTGACCGTAAGTCTTATGACGAGAGCGTGTGTTGCGATGTCTGACGCATCTATTATCATTGCATTTCCAAAATATCTAATTCTCTCTTTCTCACATCTTGTGCTATAGAGGAGCCACGCGGAGTCTTTTCTTCACAATCTTATCGCGCACACAATCCAGGCAAGTCAATAGCAACTCATCTCAATAGTAGCTTATCCATCTCACAGCTCACGGGTTAAATTTGTATTTTTGTTGGCGGGCCCACTAAATTTCTTTTTGAAATAAAAAAGTCAATACGGAAACATGTATTTCGAAGATTCTCGAACATCATCTGGAATGCTGTGGTCCGTGTTGGAAGCCGACATAGTGGTATGAAGGCTGACACTCACAATGAGGACGATCATGTTAATATAAAAGGCCCGAATTACGATTTGACGGTGAATAGGTTTTGTTGGAGATGAAGTAGAATTGTGGCGATTCAATGCAAATTTGGGGTGAATGCTGTGTCATCTTGTATTTTTATTGATTGAGGCTTTATCAAGACCATTTCCCCTCAATATGGCTCATTACACTATAGAAAAATGCAAGCTGTTCATCTTCTTCACAGTCGAACTCACACATAGAATATTCATTTGAAGTTACAGGGTGGCTGGAAAGTACGGGGACCGAAAGTCAAACGCTTTTGTATCGTAATCAATATTCCAATTCCTCTCAATTCAACACATTTTATTCTCAACATATATATGTGCAACTGGGTGAAGTCAGTTTTCAATGCGGCCGCCCTTGGCACGGATGACGCGGTGGAGACGCCTGGGGAAAGCATCAGTCGTGGCACGCAGGTAATCAACGTCGAGTTCCTCCCAAGCTTTGAGTAGGGCCTTCTTCAGAGACGCCAAATTGGGGTGGGGACGAGCCGAGGCTTTCGCCTCGAGAACCGACCATACGGAATAGTCGAGCGGATTGAGATCCGGCGATTAGGCGGGCCACTGCTTCCTCGTTATGAAGGCGGGTAAGTTGTTCGCACACCACTCTTGCGTCACAACGGCCTTGTGAGCGGGCGCGGAGTCCTGTAGGAAGCAGAACGGGTGGCCAGCGAAGTACGTACGGGTCCAGGGAAGCAAGGCGCCTTCGAGAATGTCTTTGATATAGTTCTGCTTGTTGATCTTCACGCCCTGATCATCGAAGACGAGTGGAGACTTGCCCGAAGCGCACACAGCCGCACAGACCATCAACTGAGCTAGATGGGAAGTGCGGTGGACGACTCTTCCGTTGCGATCGGCTTCCTCAGGATCTCTGGCGATAACCCGCACGTTTTGGGAGTTGTAGGCCTGCTCGATCGTGAACAACTTCTCGTCTTAGAAGACTATCTCGTCGGCACCAGGTGCGGCCGTGTCGCAAAGCAAGGCCCGACTTCTCTTCACGCGCTCTGCCGTGTTCTTGGCAGACAACAAGGCACCCTTGCGAGTACGATAAGGGCGCATGCCGAGGTCATCCCTGACGATAGTCTGAGCCGACCAGCGGGATATTCCGAGCTCCTGGGACATCTTGTCAATGCTCCGCTTGGAGTTTCGGCGTATTCGCTCCCTCACTGCTTTTATCTTCGCCGGCATCCGAGCAGATCGGCCAGTTTTTGGACGGTCCTCGAGATTTCCGAGCTCGCGGTAACGTTTGATGGTCTTCCAGACAAGATTTCGGCGGACGACGAGGCGTTTCGCGATGTCGGAGTTGGAGTACCCGCGCTGGTGCAAATCGACGATATCGGCACGCTGGAGATGGGGACCCGTCATAACCTTCAAATTTAAACAATCGTTGTCAAACTCTAACACGATGTTTAAAACACAATAAACTTCGAAAATCAAAAAAATGCAGTCGGTGCGTGCACGAAAAAGTGCGTAGCACACACCTAAAACACGGACTCCGTACTTTCCAGCCACCCTGTATAAAACATTTGAAAGAAAAAAATTTCTGAAATTTTTTTTAGTTTATATATATGTATATATGTATCTTCAAATTTGAAGATTTATCATCCATCTTCCATCTCTCTTCTGTCTTAATCGTGAACTCTGGAGTTACGCTCCATTCATGACGCAATCGCTTGATAAGCATGCGTGACTAAGAGAACAAGGCATATGAGCCTTTCTTATAACACTATCGCACGGAATAGCAATGTGTCCCCGTGGTGTAATGGTAACACGCACTCCCGGTTTGAGTCGAGATGGTCTGGGTTCGATCCCGCCAGGTGGACTAGCTTTTTTCTGTGCGATAGTTCAATCATTTTATATGTATATGTTTAGTTTTTTGTTCATTTCCTTCTTGTGTGAATCTGCACACAAAAAGTGTATTAATAGTCATACTTTCGAAAGTATCGGAATGGAACTATGTATATACTTTAACAGTATTCCGAATCGCTCCGCACACAAGTGTTACTATTTATACTTTGAAAGTATGAAGTAATAAAACAAAAGTATGATGAGGAGGATACTTTGAAAGTATGCTGTCTACACAAGGAAAGTATGCTGAATATACTTTGAAAGTGGGCTGTCTACAAAAAGAAAGTATGTATGCTGTTTCTTGGGTTTTCGATTCAAAATTTTTTCTTTGTTTGTGACTTTCCAAAAAGGCTTTTTTTCCCCGAAAGGCGTTCCCGAAGAGGCTTTTTCAAAGAGAGCGCTTCACAATCAAATTTTTACCCCATGCCTTTCTTCCAGAAGGGGAAATATTTAACCTCCACCAAATAAAAAGCGACGTCTACAAATAAAATGATGACTTCCACCAAACAAGACGACCACTGAATAAAATGCTGACGTCCACCAAATAAAATGCTCACGTCCACCAAACAAATAAAAAAAATTGTGGAGACGTCCACCAAATAAAAGATTTTGTGGACGTCTCCACCAAATAAAATATTTTTTTTGTGCAGACGTCCACCAAATTTGGTTAACAAAAAAACATTTTTTAAAAAATTTTTGTCTTTGTAAAAATTTTTTTAAAAATTCGTTTCGATTCTTCGGCCGGGTAATACCTAAAATTCTCAGATATGCAAGGGTCCATTTCCTAAACCAACTGTTTACTCCGAGCTCTCTCGCTCATGTAAATATAGATATGGTTAATAAATAAATATGATTTATAAATCATATCTATAATATAATTTCTTTAATCTCAAAAGAAATTTCCTGATGATAATGCAATCAATATAAATCATTGTGCCAAAAAGAACGAGCTGATAATAACGTGTAAAACAATTTAGTTATATTATTTGACAATAACATGTGAGCATATCAATACGTGAAAAATAGAGAGATTTTTGAATTTGTTCATCCTCCAAAGGATAATTTGTTGAAAATCATCAGCTAACAAGGATGACTCATAGAAGAATATTGATAAAGTTAGATAACGAAGAGTACAGAGTGCGGCAAAAGTCCAGGTGGATAGTATTTTTTCCGATAAATACTTAACGGATTGAGCAAATAAAACAAAATTTTCATCAAAGTTTATTCAAATAGTTTGAGATATAACTGCTTTTTCAAATTTTGAACAGCCCTCCTTTCTCCTTGACACAGGCGCGGAGTCGCTTGTGGAAGGCACCCACCGTGGTGGACAGGTAAGCGACGTCAAGATCATCCCACGCCTTCTGTAGGGCGTGCTTCAAACTTTCAAAATTCTTGTGTGGGGAAGCACAGGCCTTGCTCTCAAAGACCGACCACACAGAGAAGTCCAGAGGATTCAAATCAGGTGAGTACGGAGGCCATTCGGCGGATGTGATCATGGAGGGGAAATTGCTCTTGCACCAGTCTTGCACCACTTTAGCCTTGTGGGCGGGCGCAGAGTCCTGCTGGAACGTCCATTTGCGTCCCGCGAAGTGAGCCTGGCTCCAGGGAAGTACTTCCTTCAGGAGAATGTCGTTCAGGTAGTTATTGGCATTCACTTTGACTCCCTGCTCGACGAAAACGAGTGGAGTCTTGCCAGTCGCGCAAATCCCGGCCCATACCATGACAGAAGCAGGATGGCCCTTTCTCGAGACGTAACGGCCACTCTTATTGGCATCTTTGACCGATTTCGACCAAATCCTATCGTTCTGGTGGTTGAAGAACTGCTCAATATTGAACAACTTCTCCTCGGTGAAGAGAATATCCAAACAGTCCACCGGCTTGAACCGCTTTGACAGTTCACGACATCTCCGAAGACGGGTCACCTTCATCTGGTCCGTCAATGCGTGAGTCTTCTGCAGCTTGATGGGGCGAAGTCCCATGCGAGATTTGACGATCCTACGAACAGATCTATCCGAGATATTCAGCTCCTTTGCGACTTTTCTGAGACTCCGCTTGGGGTTATAACGAACCTTGTCTCGGATGCTTCTCACGTTGAAGGAAGTGGTCGCAGTCACTGGTCTGTGGCTCCTGGGACGGTCATTCGTCGTACCAGTCTCACGAAAACGAAGTATGGTGTTTTGAATGGTCCTGCGGGAGAATCCGGTGATTCTGGCGATGTGCTTCTGAGTGTGCCCGGACTCGCTAAAGCGCAGAATACAGCCTCGGTCAATGTCAGAGACCATATCTAAGAACGAAAAGAGATATCACTCTGATTTTTTCAGGGTGTGATTTTAACGTTATGACTGAGATACACGCAAAAATCACAGTACCGCTACACTAAACAAAAAAGATAAAAAGTTACAAAGTTGTCCACCTGGACTTTTGCCGCATTCTGTACTTCGAAAAGAATTTTGAGTACTGAGTGACGCGCATCGTGGAGGTTAATTAGAGAACGCTTTCATGTGAATTATGCTTTTTCGCTTTGTTTTTTTTTACCAATTTCGTTCTGCTTTAGGGTAATTGCATATCGCTGATGATGCTTTAAATAAAGCGAAACATCCGAACTCTTTGCACGAAACCACACCGCATCTCTTCACTGGCACGACAAAGACTTTAACTGACTTTGAAAAGAGTTATTACGGTTAGTTCAAACCTTGAAAAAAGGTATTTTAGGACCCCAAATGAGGTTTTTTTTGTGTTTGAACTAACCGTAATAACTCTTTCCAAAGTAGGTTTATCTTCGAGGTTTTTTATTATCGTATTGGTCTAGTTAAGCTGATGAGAATGAGAAAAAAGTTTTTTGAAAAAAAAGTCGCTTTAAAGGGTTTTTTTGAAGTGGCCATAACTCGCTTCAAAATTGACGGGCATTTGTCGAACTTTGTTCATGTCATACCCATACAACGATTAAAATTTTTGTAATTAAACACTTTTTGCTCAAATCAAAACATGATGAGTTCCGACCAAAAAACCGTTTTATGGTTTATTAAAACTGACACAACCAATCGATAATCAAACTTAAAAACTTGAATCTTCCTGTATATCTAAGTTTAGAAAGTTCCAACATACTAGCCAACGTTAATCTTTAAATTCGAAAAGTTTTATTTCAAAGTCCAAACAAGTTTTTTTCAAAAGTTAATTTTGAAAACGAGGTACCTATTTGACAGGGTTCCCGACGTCCTAGAATCAAGTTTGTTATTATTTTGGAATCAGGAGCTGATAGCAAGTGTGATTCTTTTGTTTTTAGACTCCTAGCTCTATGGCGAAATCTTTAGACAAACCCCCACCTATAGTAATATACGAACTCAAAGCGATGTGTCTCGAGTTTGCCTAAGTTGTTTGAAAAATTATGTATACGAAAGTTGTAGCAAAAACTCAGGGCTACAACATACTGACTGGAATTCCCGATCTTTTTCCTGCACTCTAAGAAAAATAATTTTTTTCATCTTTTCACTCTATCGCGTTCTTCATGGCTTTTTTTCATATGGCCTTCATATGGCCAAAATTCAAAAAAATCATATGGCCATATAATTGAGTTGAATGTCAAGTTTTGAGCATAGAATTTTCATAAAACGGTTCTAGGACGTATATATATATACACATATTCCCTCTTACAATTTTGTAGATCTGATGTTTTTTGCTTTTTGGACTGTAAAGTTTGTAAACGTCACTCGAAATTTAAAACATTCAAATTTGAGCAGATCGTCACCGAATCTATTCCCGTAACAATTCATTCGATGAAAGTTTTTAGTAACTCGAAGTATTTCATAGTTGTTTCGACATTTTATAATTCTGTGTTTAGTTTTTTCTATTTCAAAAAGGTTCATTCGACTTTAGGAGAGGCTGTACTCGAATTGAGGGGACGCAATTCATTTGAGGGGTGCATTTTTTTTGGAAAGAAGAATCAGGTACTGTTGACTTTTTTCCCTAAAGCTCATACAAAGGGGAACTTTTTACGTTCTGAGCGCCCTACCAGAGGTTCAATGGGTCATACGTCTGACTTATTTACATTTACAAAAATTATTTTTACATAAAAATTACTTCTGAGCTCGAACAAAAAGCTGTATAAGTTCATAAATTCTAAGTTTAAAAAGTTTACGAAGATTGGTTGCATAGCTCAATCCGGAACTTTGGTCTCCGACACATCTAAGGCAAAGGCCCTAGCTGACTTCTTCTCCTCTGTTTTCATTTGTGACAATGGTGTACAACCTAATCTATCTTCCCGTAGAATTGAACACGCTACAACTAACTGCTTGATTATGCCTCAACAGGTATTTTTTCATTTCAAAAAATTAAAGCCTTCCTGTTTCGTTCCAAATGATAACGTTCCCGCCATAATTTATCGCAAATGTGCGCAGGTATTAAGTGAACCATTGTCGTACTTATTTAACATTTCATTGTCACTGGGCACCTTTCCGGAGTTGTGGAAAAACCATAAATAAAATACCCGCTCCTAAAATGCCCGAGCATTACCGACCAATAACTATCTGTCCAGCACCGTCCAAAGTTTTTGAAAGAATTGTTTGTGGCCACTTGACCCGCTGGTGCAGCAGATTCTCGCTAATTCCTGAAAACCAGCATGGTTTTCGGCGACATCGTTCTGTGATAACAAATTTGTTGGAGTCCACCAATTCTTGGCACAGGGATCTAGATAAGGGAAATTCTGTTGATGTTTTATAGTACGACTTCGCAAAAGCGTTTGACACCGTCTCGCACAGAAAATTGCTATTTGTTCTCGATAACATAGGTATAAGAGGGGTATCGCGACAGTTTGTTACAAGACAGTTTGTTACACGACACTTTGTTACAAAGTGTCGTGTCACAAAGTGTCTTGTCACAAAGTGTCGTGTAACAAAGTTTCGTGTAACAAAGTATCGTGTAACAAAGTGTCGTGTAACAAACTGTCTTGTAACAAAGTGTCATGGATCCTATAAGAGGTGAACTCTGGAAATGGTTTGAATCCTTTCTTACTGGGAGATCATCTAAGGTCAGATTAAATAACATGAATTTGCATGATTTTCTTACGACTTCCGGTGTCCCACAGGGATGAGTATGAGTATGAGTTTATTACGCATGGAAAATGCGTGGTAAGGTCAGTACTTGCTCCCCTTTTATTCACTCTCTATATCTCCGAACTCTCACTTAAACTTTCCGTGTTGCCGATGGTTACAGCTCAACTATTTGCAGATGATTTGAAAATTTACACGTCTTATAACAACCAGAATTGTGATCACGCTCAATTAACTAAGGCGACTAGACTCATAAATGAATTCTGTGATGAATGGCAGCTCTCAATTGCCACACACAAATGTAATGCTCTCAATGGGTAAAAAGAACCCAAAATTCCCTTATTTGGTTACGAACTCACCTCCAACTGCATTTATCATCTCAGAATCGCCAATTCGTGATTTAGGAGTTTATGTCGATAATGAGCTCTCATTCGTTTTCCATATTGAACAGGTAACAAGACGAGCATTGAAAATTGTCTATGCCTTATTCAGATCACTATCGATAAAAATAGCAGCACCATATATTATATGCTTTAAAACCTATGTTCTGCCGGTGCTAGACTTTGCTTCCGTTGTTTGGTGTCCCCACAAAATTACCTTGATCAGAAAATTAGAGAATGTTCAACGTGTGTTCACAAAATTACTACAGTTACGTTGTGTTGCACTCACAGAAGGCAATTAACAAAGTGAGGCATGAGGCATGAGGCCGTTTTGAGTGAGGCCGTTTTTTGTTTGTACCAACAAGCAACACACTCATAACACACTTTTACTTTTTAACACTACGGACTACACTTTCAGTATAAATGGCAGGTTTTACGTTTGAAAATTAGGTTTTGATTTTATTTTTTGTTGATAGAAGTGAGTATCGAAGACTTTCACACGCGTTTTAGTAACATCCGGATTACAGAATTTCTGATCAAGCTCGAGAGTTTTTTTTGTACGGCATGACATGACGTATGAAAAATTTTTCACAATGTCAGGTTTTTTTCTGGTGATATAAAGTTTACATACGGCCTCACAAATAAAATTCGCACCTTTAACATCCCCCCCTCCACCCATCCCCGAATGAATTGCGCCTCTCAGGTATTTTTTGTTTTTTTATACTAGCATCTAAGTAATTCAAACACGTTACATTGCACTCGTGAACAAATATATGTATGGATGGTTAAAATAAGATTTAGCGGGCCAGGTTTTTGGTTTTTTTACATCATTTTTTTTAGAGTAAGATATCATTTTCATTGACCAGCTTCGTGCCCTCACGTTGAGGCTTAGAACTGAAGGTAGATAAACATTCCTTTTTTGTTTGCAGAAGCGATTACCACATCCAAAGAAAGACGGCTTCATTCTCGCAGCAATCTTCTCCTCGATACGGTTACTGAATTTTAAAATTTTACTGCTTCACTGCTTGTTATTTTACTCATTTTAATAACCCCTATCACTATCTTCTGTTGGCTGTACCTTTTTCTGTTTCCTATTGGCTTGCACTTGCCGATCTCTTGATATGTTGTGGTACAGTCAATGAGATTGGGGTGTCAAGTTGGAAGGAATTGATGAAGAAGCCTTTTACTTTTTTAAAGTCGGAAATTCTTCCCTTGAAATTGGAGATGATCATGTTTTTGAATGAAGGTAGATAGCGTTCGTTTTTAATAGAAATATTTGGTCACAGTATTACTTAAAGAACCAGTTTAATGGGATAAATCGTGTTAGGCGTTTTTGAGGTTTTGGAACAACTTTACTTAGCGGGGGTGGGGCACTTTACTTGGGGAGGGCTTTTGTTTTTAGTGTTTTCAAACTACTGTATCCATTGAACCATTTCTATTTTTTTGAAAAAAATAGTCATTGAATTTGCAAAAAAAGTTAATAATATGAGAAACTTTCTTATGCGGTATCGGTAGTCTAAGCCGTACGGCCCAGGGGTTATTTAGTCATGTCCGGTCGCTTGTCGGCGGGCGTCCGTTTCAGACCTTCGGCGGACGTTTGTCTTTTAACTCATAAGGGGGACCCTTATGATAATTTTTAAAAAAAATTTTTTTTTCTCATAAATTTGAAACTTGAAAAAAAATTCCAGATGTAAGGCAAGTATGTGTATACAAAAATTTCCGCTGCCGGCTCCTGAAATAAAGAGCGGCTCCATCATGTAAAGCACGGCCCCTTTAAGAACAATGCTCTCCCCAATAAAAATGGTAATTGTGATGGTTTCTTACTGATGTTTTTGTAAGCTGAAATTTTTAGTTCTTTTTTTACACTTTCTTTTGACAGCGAACGCGCTTTACCACGATGTGAGAGACGTTGATTTCACTTTGGAGGACACGGTACTTTACGCATCCGAATGTTTTTCGGACTTTTCGAAGAGCGCATAGAATTTTTTCACCCGCAGTGTGAGTGAAAGAAACACCCTGGTGGTGAAGCGATTTCTCAAGATGAAAGAGGGATAGAGGATGAAAAAATAGAGACAGCTGGGTTTTTTCCGTGCGATGTAATTGCATCTCTGTAATAATTGGGTTTTGGCCCGTAATGATTTCGCTCATAGTTTGACTTTGCAGACAAAGAAAAGTCCACTCCGGAACTCGAAGAGAATTCGCCCGCTGTTCCGCTAATCTAAATGGGTACCAAGTATGTGCAGTGTCGTCAAAGTTGGACGGAAAATGTATCAGTAGACCGCTAAAAGTGGAAGCATGCTGAACGAAGACATTGCCCATGTTCAGTAACAAACGTTTATTAAAAGATTTTCCCATTTCCAATGACTGACCGCTTCCCTGTAGTGCAGACTATTTATTGAACGATTGTATGTTTGTTCGGAAGTTTTAGCAGGTTGAAACTTTATGGAAATAAACTCGTTTAATCATGAAATTTATGCAAATGTGCCCGTGTTTAATAACAAGCTCAAGACAAACATTTCGCGGCCTCACGAAAGAAGACCGGTCGTTGAAAAACAAAAAGCAACAACAAACATACCCGTGTATGAACAAATACTTTACAATTATGCTTCAGTTAATTAACAAATTTTAGGCGAATATGCCCGTGTTCATTCAAAAACTATGAAAATCTACCCGTGTTCATTTATTAAAAGAAAACAAACTTTTCGCGGCTTCATACGAAAGGTAACAACTGTTTGAGAAACGAAAAAAGAATTAACAAACTCAAAACATACATGATATATTTTAGCATGTAAGAATACATATTATCAGAATAACTTATTATTTACAATCAGAAACAGTTCTAAGGAATCCCCGATTTAAATAAAAATATCTATTCATTTTCTACGCCCACAAGAGAAACTCTAGAATAATTTATTCTAGTTCTTTGTTGGCCCCATCTGGGGACATCTCCTTTCTGCCCATCTCCAAGCCGCTTTTGGGCTCTCAGAAAATCTGCCTTGCTCAGATTGAGCATATGTTCTGTATGCTTCTCCCTCTCTTCCTGTCGAGCAAGGAGAACGGACATGCTGTAACTAGTCTGATTATTCAAATCCCCAAAAGTATCTTCCTCTCTCCGTCAATCTTCATCTATATCTCTTTGCATTCAACCATTACTGTCACTAGGTATGAATCTTGAGGTATTAAAAAGGTTTTTCCCACCAAATCTACAATAAAAT
Organism: Allodiplogaster pararmata; assembly: GCA_964056735.1. Classification (NCBI taxonomy): domain Eukaryota; kingdom Metazoa; phylum Nematoda; class Chromadorea; order Rhabditida; family Diplogasteridae; genus Allodiplogaster; species Allodiplogaster pararmata. The sequence continues at coordinate 46,827,059 of OZ057403.1, forward strand.
TTATTTGGCACTGACAGATGCTGGCACACCCTTGCGCTGTTTCGGCAGTTTTGATGCGAGCAGTATAGCGTCTCTCCTTTCCTCTCTATCAACGTCCTAAAAAATACGTACAAAAGACTTGAACAATTTTAAACGGTATGAGTGTCGTCTAGTACGCTCAGCCTAGACTTTAAATACACTGAACTATGCCTTTATTTCCATAAAGTTTCAACCTGCTAAAACTTCCGAACAAACATACAATCGTTCAATAGTCTGCACTACAGGGAAGCGGTCAGTCATTGGAAATGGGAAAATCTTTTAATAAACGTTTGTTACTGAACATGGGCAATGTTTTCGTTCAGCATGCTTCCACTTTTAGCGGTCTACTGATACATTTTCCGTCCAACTTTGACGACACTGCACAGACTTGGTACCCATTTAGATTAGCGGAACAGCGGGCGAATTCTCTTCGAGTTCCGGAGTGGACTTTTCTTTGCCTGCAAAGTCAAACTATGAGCGAAATCATTACGGGCCAAAACCCAATTATTACAGAGATGCAATTACATCGCACGGAAAAAACCCAACTGTCTCTATTTTTTCATCCTCTATCCCTCTTTCATCTTGAGAAATCGCTTCACCACCAGAGGCCGTATGCATGGAAAACAGATTAGAACAATCTGGATTAGTCAAATCCAAGGATTAGAAAATCCAAAAAAGTTGAAAAATTTAGGATTAGGAAAATCGGTATGCATGGATGTCAGATTTCTTAAACTTGGATTATTGTCAAAAAGGACGCGGAAAGACAAACGGAAGCACTAAAATGCATCAAAATGCACTCTATAAACTGTAATTGTCGATAACTAAATGCACTCTAAACACTATAATTGTCGAATGTTAGTATTGTTATATAATTACATTATTTTTTCAATTAATTTCGTTGTTTTGTTGTTGTTATGTTTTCATTGTTTGTTTGTTCAAAGCCGATTGAATCTTGAATGTAAAATTTGATGGAATTGGTATATAAAATATTAATATGAACATTTTCAACCTGTTTTAAATCAATCTGTTAGATGAAAGGTGATTTTTAGTAATCGTTGTACTCTATTTGGGACTTCTGCACTTTAGCCCCCCTCTCCCCCCCTCCCAGAGGTTCCATGGGTCAGTTCAATTGGATCATGTTCTTGATACGGCCTCGTTAGCGTAAACTTTTACTAAGCCTAACCGCTTCTGATGTAAAATAACTTTTTTTTAATGTAAAAATAACTTTTGAAAATGTAAATGAGTCAGTAGTATGACCCATGGAACCTCTGGGAGTTGGGCCTAAAGTCGCAGAAGTGCCCTTTATTTGTATGCGCTATTACGTTCCTCTGTAATTAATACATGTTACCATGAAATAAACATAAAAGAAGCACTAAACAAGAGAACATGCAAAAAAAAATATGTAAAATTCCATTCCGTTTTACTTTCAATACACATTTCAAAAGAGCAACATGAACGGAATGGGTCAAATTGAGCCTCAAATCCTTTCGGATTGCTCGCTAACCCACCTCTGGAGTAGGGTTAAGAATTTTGGTCGGATTATCTCAAATCCTAATCCATTATAGCTTCCATGCATACCGGATTAGTGAAATGTATTTGGATAACTTCTAATCCAAGCTCTTAATCCATTTGGATTGCTCCATGCATACGGCCTCAGGGTGTTTGTTTCACTCACACTGCGGGTGAAAAAATTCTATGCGCTCTTCGAAAAGTCCGAAAAACATTCGGATGCGTAAAGTACCGTGTCCTCCAAAGTGAAATCAACGTCTCTCACATCGTGGTAAAGCGCGTTCGCTGTCAAAAGAAAGTGTAAAAAAAGAACTAAAAATTTCAGCTTACAAAAACATCAGTACCATCACAATTACCATTTTTATTGGGGAGCGCATTGTTCTTAAAGGGGCCGTGCTTTAAATGATGGAGCCGCTCTTTATTTCAGGAGCCGGCAGCGCCTTACATCTGGAATTTTTTTTTCAAGTTTCAAATTTATGAGAAAAAAAGTTTTTTAAAAAAATTATCATAAGGGTCCCCCTTATGAGTTGAAAGACAAACGTCCGCCGAAGGTCTGAACCGGACGCCCGCCGACAAGCGACCGGACATGACTAAATAACCCCTGGGCCGTACGGCTTAGACTACCGATACCGCATAAGAAAGTTTCTCATATTATTAACTTTTTTTGCAAATTCAAAGACTTTTTTTTCAAAAAACTAGAAATGGTTCAATGGATACAGTAGTTTGAAAACACTAAAAACAAAAGCCCTCCCCAAGTAAAGTGCCCCACCCCCGCTAAGTAAAGTTGTTCCAAAACCTCAAAACGCCTAACACGATTTATCCCATTAAACTGGTTCTTTAAGTAATACTGAGACCAAATATTTCTATTAAAAACGAACGCTATCTACCTTCATTCAAAAACATGATCATCTCCATTTTCAAGGGAAGAATTTCCGACTTTAAAAAAGTAAAAGGCTTCTTCATCAATTCCTTCCAACTTGACACCTCAATCTCATTGACTGTACCACAACATATCAAGAGATCGGCAAGTGCAAGCCAATAGGAAACAGAAAAAGGTACAGCCAACAGAAGATAGTGATAGGGGTTATTAAAATGAGTAAAATAAAAAGCAGTGAAGCAGTAAAATTTTAAAATTCAGTAACCGTATCGAAGAGAAGATTGCTGCGAGAATGAAGCCGTCTTTCTTTGGATGTGGTAATCGCTTCTGCAAACAAAAAAGGAATGTTTATCTACCTTCAGTTCTAAGCCTCAACGTGAGGGCACGAAGCTGGTCAATGAAAATGATATCTTACTCTCAAAAAAAAATGATGTAAAAAAACCAAAAACCTGGCCTGCTAAATCTTATTTTAACCATCCATACATATATTTGTTCACGAGTGCAATGTAACGTGTTTGAATTACTTAGATGCTGGTATAAAAAAACAAAAAATACCTGAGAGGCGCAATTCATTCGGGGATGGGTGGAGGGGGGATGTGAAAGGTGCGAATTTTATTTGTGAGGCCGTATGTAAACTTTATATCACCAGAAAAAAACCTGACATTGTGAAAAAATTTTCATACGTCATGCCATGCCATACAAAAAAAACTCTCGAGCTTGATCAGACATTCAGTAATCCGGATGTTACTAAAACGCGTGTGAAAGTCTTCGATACTCACTTCTATCAACAAAAAATAAAATTAAAACCTAATTTTCAAACGTAAAACCTGCCATTTATACTGAAAGTGTAGTCCGTAGTGTTAAAAAGTAAAAGTGTGTTATGAGTGTGTTGCTTGTTGGTACAAACAAAAAACGGCCTCACTCAAAACGGCCTCATGCCTCAAGGCCTCATGCCTCACTTTGTTAATTGCCCTCACAGAATGGTGCAATTATGAAAGTAGATTGATAAGATTTAACCTGACATCTCTCTATGCAAGAAGATTAGAAGCTGATATTCTTTTGGCTTTCAAAATTCTCAAAGGTTACACTGACGTTCCAGTTTGTAAATTTTACACTTTCAAACAGTGTAACGGTCGCACCTCCTTATATGCTTTCCATATAGGGCAAACAAACAGAAACTCACTTTTTCACTCTTTCGCTTATCGGACATCTCGATTTTTTATGAAATTACCGGTCAGTCTTCTCAGGAATCAAACCATTCTGTTTTCGGATAAATTTGTCATTGCTGGATGTTCCAGAGGTCTTAAACATCGATTTAAGATTATAATAGTCGTTCATTCTCGTTCTCGTTGTTTGTTTTTTTTCTGTTTTTTTGTTGTTATCTTTAGTTTTGTCAGCAGAGTCTTCCTCGTGTTGTTACATTGCAAAATGTATTTCAATAAATAAATAAATAAATAAATTATTTTTACAAAAAAATATTTTTAAATAAAAAAAATGCTTAGGCTTAGGAAAAAGTTTACGCTAACGAGGCCGTCTGGCTGAGGCTAACCAGACCGTATCAAAAAACGCCAATCTCATCTGACCCAATTAAACTTGTGGTAGGGGGGGAACGCAAAAGTGCCTACAAAGGTAACGCTAACGAGGCCGAACAGCTAAGAAACGAGACTATACGGGTTTAGAACGAGGCCGTACGGCTTAGGGCACTTTTTGCGTTTTAGGGATCCCCTACCAGAGGTTCCATGGGTCATACGTCTGACTTATTTATGTACATTTACAAAAATTATTTTTACATTAAAAAATTAATTTTACATAAAAAATATTTTTAAATTAAAAAATTCTTAGGCTTAGGAAAAAGTTTACGCTTATGAGGCCGTATGGCTGAGGCTAACCAGACCGTATCAAAAAATGCCAATCTCATCTGACCCAATTAAACTTCTGGTAGGGGGTGAACGCAAAAGTGCCTACAAAGGTAACGCTAACGAGGCCGAACAGCTAAGAAACGAGACTATACGGGTTTAGAACGAGGCCGTACGGCTTAGGGCACTTTTTGCGTTTTAGGGATCCCCTACCAGAGGTTCCATGGGTCATACGTCTGACTTATTTATGTACATTTACAAAAATTATTTTTACATTAAAAAATTAATTTTACATAAAAAATATTTTTAAATTAAAAAATTCTTAGGCTTAGGAAAAAGTTTAAGCTTATGAGGCCGTATGGCTGAGGCTAACCAGACCGTATCAAAAAATGCCAATCTCATCTGACCCAATTAAACTTCTGGTAGGGGGTGAACGCAAAAGTGCCTACAAAGGTAACGCTAACGAGGCCGAACAGCTAAGAAACGAGACTATACGGGTTAAGAACGAGGCCGTACGGCTTAGGGCACTCTTTGCGTTTAGGGATCCCCTACCAGAGGTTCCATGGGTCATACGTCTGACTTATTTATGTACATTTACAAAAATTATTTTTACATTAAAAAATTATTTTTACTTCAAAAACGCTTACGCTTAGGAAAAAGTTCAGGCTAACGAGGCCGTACGGCTTAGGCTAAGGAGAATGTCTTTTAAAAAAAAAGCCAATCTCATCTGAACCAACCTCTGGTAGGGGAACGGTCCTAAACGCAAAAAGTGTCTGGCTTAGGAACGAGGCCCTATAGAACAATTAGCCACATCATTTTAGTTTCATCCAGTCTAATTGAGGAAGTTGAGTTAGCTGGTTTCAGCTATTATTCATTGTTTTTTCGTTTAGGCTTAGGCAAAGGTTACGCTTAACCATTCCGTACGGTTTAGGCTAACGAGACCGCATAAGTAAATTTATCATATTATTAATTTTGTCAATTCAATGACTAAATTTGTCAAAAAGTAGAGAAATGTTGTAATGAACACAGTAATTCTAACAAACTAAAACAAAAGCCCCCCTCCAAGTAAATTGTGGCCCCCTAAGTAAAATTGTGCCGTTTTTTCGGCCGTTACAGAATTACACCGTGCACACTGTGCGCACTGTACACCGTACAAATGTACACCGTACACTGCGGCCATTACAGAATTACACCGTGCAAAAAAAACGTCTGCTAAGTCGATGTTTTTCTCTCTGAACTGGTAAAAGAACCCTTCTGGACCTTCTCGGAACTGTTCCATCAGACCTGAAAAATTACGATGATGCGAATAACTTACTGATTTACTCAAAACTAGATATATTTCAATTATTGAAACTAATTCTAAACCGAAAATTTATACTTTGTCAATGGTTTATTAAACTTTCGCACGTTTGCTGCTTGATATGGCATGATATTATTAAAGAAAATTAATATTTTTTGGAGGAAATTAGTTATAGTGTGAAACAATATAGTGCGTCAAACACTCATGCAAATTTAAGTGTGCACGGTGTAATTCTGTAACTATACAGTGTACTGTGTACATTTGTACGGTGTACAGTGCGCACAGTGTGCACGGTGTAATTCTGTAACGGCCGTTTTTTCTTGCTTAAGTTTAGGTAAAAGTTACCACTACGAGGCCTCAAGGGGTATCACGACAGTTTGTTACAAGACACTTTGTTACACGACAGTTTGTTACACGCCCTTCACAGATTTTTTCGCTTAGACTTATTTAAAATGTATGCTGACGAGGCCGTACGGCTTAGGAAAAGACCGCATGAAAAAAAACTCCCTTTCTTGACTTTTTGTCGATTCATACAGTAGTTTAAACACACTAAAAACAAAAGCCCCTGTAACAAATTGTCGTGTAACAAACTGTCGTGTAACAAAGTGTCATGGATCCCCTCAAGGTCTAGGAACGAGAAAGCATGAAAAAGTTTTCAAAATTAATTGTTTGCTGGTTCAATTCTCAAATTACTGAATCTGCCGCAAAACAAAAAAAGTCCGACGAAAAGAGGTTGAGCTCCCCTCCCCCAATTGAAACACTGTCCCTCTCCCCACCCCATGAAGTGTGCCCCTCATGTGAACTTGTATCCGAAAAAATTGACTTTCGCGTTATAAAGTTGAAAATTCGAGCAATTAGTGAAAAATTGCATATTTCAGAAGAGAACCGGGTTTCGTGGGAGCACATTGATGTCATAATCCTTCCTGCAATATCGTTCGTGGTGGTGAATTCGAGGTGAGATACGGTTTTTTTTTCTCATTGAGCTTTTTATTGAAATATTATTACGGGATATTCGGATCTTCAGCAAATGAACTATGGGTCCTTACTCTCTTATCGTTCTTTGTAAGAGGACTCTACAGAGAATTACATCAGATCTTCCACGTCATTCGACTCTCGTCTTCCTAGGATAGTAATTCTTGAGGAAAATTGGTCTTAGAACTAGTCAAAAGTGGGTGTTTTTTTTTTTTTTTTTGCGTGTACGTAATTATAGTGTTACCTTGATTTTTTAAGAGAAAACTGTAGTACATGCCACTTAAAAGAGGGGATAGGAAAGGGGAAGAAGGTTTACCAAGACAGGGAAGGTAGGGGTCAGGTGGCCTAACCGGGACTCCTGGTTAGGCCCTATTGAAAAAATATAGACATATTTTACCTATGACCGGGAGTTGAATAGTAAGGTCAACGAATATGCAAGGTAATGTGCAAGTAGTGCATTTCAAAAACACGCTTTTTGGAATCACGCTGTTCTGCACTCGCCTGAATAGTAAGCGGACCAGCTGATTTGCGGATACATGTTCATGCCAAAAATGATCTACATTCCCTTTTTTGGTTCTATTTCACCTCTCCTCTGTCCTATTCCAGTATTTTTAGCTCTTTCTCATTCTTTTTACAAGTATAAACAGTCCTCGACCGGTCTCATAACTACACGGATTCACTTTGGAGAAGAATAAAAGAACCGGTTGTGAAAGAAGGATCTTGAAGAAAAAAGATAATTAAGGGACTAAGGACGTCGCGTGACTAGGGTTAGACTGAAATCGTACACTTGGAGTTGAAAAATCGCTTCAAACTGGTGTAAAAGTGATAGAAAGAACCAAGTCCTCGTTTTTGCAGTTCAGCTTGAAAGATCGGCGGATTCATAAAATGGCGATGCCAGTTGGAATGGAGAACCCAGAGGTTTCTTCTGACAACATTCAATATTTGTTTTAGTGTTTGGTTCGATTAAAGTTCTGCGGTAATCAAATACAGTAACTAGAGTTTTTCAAGCAGCAGCAAAGTTTGTTTTACTCGAATCTTCGTATTGACTTACTACGACATGGGAAAACTGTTGATATATATTAAGATTGATTTGAATCGTCAATTTTCATCGTAATCTAACTCACATCGTAATCTTACTTGTTGAAAAGTTTTGTGAAAAAAACCTTCACATTCTGCGCAAAAAAATGAGAAGTGCCCTAGTCTTTCACGGTATCGCCCTACCGTATTGCCCAACTCTTTTCTTTGCCCAATACCTTTCACTCGATTCTCATTATACTAGGTTCCCCGCAAAATCGATCGATAGTTTTTTGTTTAACTTTTGCCAAGTACAAGGGACCAATGCCGTAATAATGAGAACGGCATGTTTGTACGCACCGAGTGAGTTTGAAAAAGGATGGAGAGAGGCAAAAAGAGTGGAATAAGAAGTAGAGGAAAAGTAGAAGAGATTGTAGATCATTTTTTGCGCGAACATGTATGCGCCAACATAGCTGGTCCGGTAACTATTTAACCCCTGTCAATGCTGTATGAATACTGAGTCAGTTTTTTAGTGGATGCCGGTTGAGAACAACTATCCTTACGCGTTCATTACCAATGTATTTGGTCCTTCAATTGCGTACGGTCACTCACCCATCTGTCAACTTCACTTCGACCCTTATGAGGAGCTCATTTGGACTGGCAGTGAGGCGGTGAGTTACAAGTCAAAATTATCGTTTTTCGATAAATCATGGATGCAAAAAAACTTACAAAATTATATGCGTATTTAGAATCTGAATTTAAGATGACATCTTCCCATGAGGTCATTGAAGCCGGTCATGCATGACATTCTCGGTTGGGGTCATGTATGAAATTCTCGGTTGAGGTCATGCATGACATTTTCGGTTGAGGTAATGCATGACATTCTCGGTTGAGGTAATGCATGACATTCTCGGTTGAGGTAATGCATGACATTCTCGGTTGAGGTCATGCATGACATTCTCGGTTGAGGTAATGACATCCTCTTTCGAGGTCATGCACATAGTTCAACAAAGGAAACTTGCAGCTTTTGAAGAAAAAAAACCAAGAAACGACCGTTCTCCGAGCAGAAGAGTCTGCAATAATGAGAAGCGAGTTGGATGGAAAAGAAAGAGAAGGGAGAGATTGTCATAATTCAGAATCCTAGTCTCACTGATCGGTCGTTTTATAATTTAAAATTTTTTTTCGAGAGCGCAGGTGACCTATGGCATTCCATTTTCGCGTCAGGTCATCAGATCCACGCTAGAGGACATGAAACCCACGCTTGAGTTCATGATATTCTTCGTTCAAAATGTCGTTCTTAAATTTGATTAGGAGTTGCAGGGTCGTGTGGTGTCCTACTTTGGTACTGACATGCAGCGATACACAGCATTCCTGGCAGGAGACTCTTCTGTGCGAGCGATAGAAGCGGTTGAGGTGAGTTAGGCAATGCTGTAGGGCAAAGAATCTTCTTGGATTCAAAAGTAAAATTTAAGATTTCTTTATTTTGTTATTTTTAGTTCCGACAAATCAAAATTTCAGTGAGCGGATGTAGATCATATACGGCTTTCTAACTTCTGTGTTGGGTACCCAAATTTTCTAATTTTTGAAAAAACCTTTTGAGAAATGAGGCAATAATGTCGACTCTTTCTCGGGATATTGGAACTTTCAAAAGTTCGGTGTTACTCTTCTTCATCTACAGGATTCTGTGTTAATTCTTCTGAACAACACTCTCCGCGGACGAACTCGCCTTGGCATACCCATGTTTGAGTTCAAGTCAGTTCCAAATTCATTCTGTCTGATCATATGTTCTCGGCCCTTGTAAAATAACTCAGAAACGACCGCTCATCCGAGCGTGAGGCTTAGATAAATAGAAGCGAGCGAGAGGTGAAGGCAGACAAAGCAGAGATTGAGCGAATTAACTCGTCAAGACTGAGAAGATTCACTCAATTCTCAGTACTCCTGGCCTTGTGCTCGAATGAGCGCTTTTTTCAATATTTAAACAAGTGCAAGAGACCTATACTCTTAATCTATGAATGGGATCGCAGTTTAAAAAAAGTTTCTTAATCTGCAAGAAAAGAAATAAAGAAGAAATTACGGGCTCAGAGACAGCGAGCCGTGCAATGGCGAATGACGGAATGAAGTGAAGCAGAACATTCTCATAACTAGCTGAGTTTACGAGATAGTATAGACCTCGTCAGCAATGTTGACAAAGAAACGGGCTTCCAACGTTGCCGCGGAAGCATCCGTCGACTCGTTACGGTCAAATTGCAACAACAAACCCAAATCGGACTCGGATGAATTCAATTCGCGGGTTTTCATCAGTGGAACAGCCTACGCCGGCCACACTGCTCCTGTTACTTCTACTTTTGGCTGTTATTGAGCCAAATCCGTGTCCAACATTATTGATCGATTCGCTGGACCTGTACGGTATGCGGAGCGTCCGCCCCCCTACAACTCAATTCTCTGCAATGCATGTCTAAACTATGTCCATGCCACGCCCGCTCGCGGCGAGGTCTCGAATTACCGCTTTGATGCAACTAGTTACATATGCCCGCCTTTTCGCGCCAAGGCAGTCCTGCCGTCACCTATCGCTCACGTCACATAGCGAGTAGCGAGTCTTTTCATAGGTGCACCACAACGGGTTTCTGTCAGCTCTACAAACACCGCTCTAGCAAGTGGATTCACAATCGTTCAATGAAACTCCGGTCTCTCCAAAGGTCGCAGAATTCACCCACTTCCTCAACACTCACAACATTGAAGTGGCAGCAATTCAAGAAACGAAAATGGATCCTTTCACGAAATCGCCAGCTTTTTACAGTTACACAGTTGTTAGACGCGACAGAACACGACACGGTTGTGAACTTGCCTTTCTCGTGCACCACTCAGTCTCGTTAAGAGAAATCATCTTAACGAGACCACCAGACGACCAAACGACAGGAGCAATGACTATCTCAGTCATCACCTAAAATGGCAGCATCACCATTACCAACGTTCATATACTTCCTAAGAGCTCCTGCCACACTGGTTTCCGAGCCATCATTGATAGTTTTCTCGTCGGCGACGACTGTCTCGTCTTATGAGAATTTAACGCGCACAATGATCTTTGGTATTCGCCTCTGACCGACACTCAGAACCGAGGAGAACATCTGGCGAATGAAAAATGAAATTTCCAACTCGCCTACCATCCAGCGGCCAACCATCCAGCGGCGACACGTCAGTAAAACAGAGGCCGTATCCACAATCAACACCAAACTTTAGCTGTCTAACACGTTAGACACTGCTAACGTTAGACAATTCTAACGTGTTAGACGTCTAACTGTTTTCCTATATCCACAATGTGTTTGTTAGACGTCTAACGTTAGCTGCTAACGGTTAGACGCCTAACGCTAAATCCTGACGCAGTTTCGGTGTTTCACAACTAAAAGCAAAGAAATCCTGTGGATTTCTTCTCTTTTAGCTGTCATTCTTCGCTTTTAGATGCTTTTAAATATTTTTCAGGTTCTATTTTGCCTGTTGCCGTGTTTTAAAAGCTCAAAAAATACGATTTCAGTACAATAATGCATGATCCACCGACAAAGAGACCCGAAATGTTTCAAAAATTGATTGGATAGACATTCAAAGTATGAAGAGAGAAATATCATTTGCAATTGTTTGAAAATTGAAGAAAAGACTACCGCTATTTGAGCGAGAAAGTCTGACATGATAGGGAGCAAGGTATGGATAAAGTCATAGTAAACGTTGCTTCTCCATATTCTTTACAGACTCGATAAAAAAGTTTCCTTTTCAAAATTCTCAAAAATTGCTGGTGACCTATAAAGAGACAAGCGGAGTTTGTGTGAGAGAATTTAAATTAAAAATCAAGCGAGACTGAAACAAACTTGGGAGATCTAATGCAAAAAAATATAGAGTGAGAGACAAAGTAGAAACATTAAACTGCAGAAGAACATAACCATAACTAGATTTTCTAATGTCTTTATATAAAAAGCACGCAAAAAATTGATGGACCAAAAACTAGAAAAATGTCTGGATGATGTGTGTCTGGAAAGCTGCTCCAGATGTACTGCTTCCCGATGAGATCTCACTCATATCACTGTCATCATCCAATGAATCATCAAACACTGGTTCTTTCAGACCAATCGCAGCATTTCGCAAACAAATTGCTGCTGTGACCATAGCCGCGGCTCCAACAATTCCAGGGATTCCAGTGATTTCATAGAAGCTGAAAAAATCTTATTCTTTGCAAAAAATTAGATTAACAACCTTTTTCCGATCACTTGGCGTTCTTCATCGGTCGGCCATGTGACGAACTCATTACACCTCCTCGATACAAGTTCACACACTTCATGCGTTATTCTTGAGAAACTGGACTGAGAACAGCCAGCCGCATCGCCTATGTTTATTTGAAACCCATTGTTCGCAAGAGTTGAAAGAGCGACTGCCAGTCGTTGAGCTGGTAAAAGCGCTTTCGCTCTTCCTGTGTCGGTTTGCAAGTCATCCTCGAACAGTGCAAGCAGTTTGAAGAACCCATGACGTGTGAAGCGGAGTCTTTTACGAAATTCCGTATCGCTGAGTGTCTCGGTAAACTCTTGGAACTCGCAGAACATTCTCTTCTAGCTCGAGATCCAAATCGTTCATTGCCTGCACAATATGATTCATGTGAGAAGTAAATAAGAAATAAAGTTTTAAAAAGAGGAAAAAGTATAAAAAAGTGTGAAAAGAGATTGAGGAAAGAGAAATGGGAAATGAGTATAATGAAAAATAGTGTGAAAATGAAATGAGAAAAATGAAACAGAAAACAAATTGTATGAAAGCATCGAAAATTAGCCAAAAAGAACAGAGATACATATGTATTTATGCAAAAATGGGTCTGTCTAACTGTTAGACAGCCAGTTAGGCAAGGTAAACCTCGTCTAACACTTTAGACACTTTCTAACCGTTAGTTGTCTAACTGTGGCATTGTGGATACGGAACTTGTTGTTAGACAAAAAACTTTAGGAATCTAACTGTTAGACAACCCGTTAGACAGTAAAATGTGATTGTGGATACGGCCTCAGACCAGAGCTAAACTTCCAAAAGAGTTCACGCTCAAAGACGTTCAGAAGTCACTCCATACAAATGCGACATCCAGCTACAGTCCGAATCAAGTACTTGGAAGAGCCTTCTCAATTATCGATGAAACAGATAATTCTTTCCCCGGTTCTGCACGCACACGCCTTGTACAGCTTCGCTCAGGCTACAGCAGTCTTCTCAACAGCTATCGCCACCGAATCTCACCAGCGATCGCCGACGCATGCCTTTGCTGTCAAGCCACGCCTCAACACGCAAATGCCCAGAGGAGCTATGGAGCAACCCAGTAAGGGTCGCGAGACTCCTCCACCCTTCACTTTAACAGATTTCCTGCCAAGAAATCAAGAAAGACGATTCGAGTCCGAAGGGTCGCACAACAACGAAGAAACGGCAAGCTTGCTCAAGAAAAGTAGGGTTTTGTAATGTGTGTGAGAAAGACACATAGGTCCCCGAAAGCGAAAATGTGTTAGAAGAGACCCTCGAGACGTGATCGAAGCTGGCCATCGATGACTCTACAACCTTAAGAGCCTGTCATGGATGGAGCCGGATCATCCAGTCCGGAATCAAGTGTGACCTCAGGTGGTGGATAGAGAGACACCCAGCTATGAAGATTTCGTGCCGGGCGGTAGCGGGAGAAATCCCGCCGTGGACCAAAACTGGGTAGTATAGCTCGTCAAAGGAGGGCGATGCTGGACCGGCCTGGGCAAGCCACCAGAGAAAACATCAGCCGATACTCCGCTATACTTTTCAATGGCGAGTCGAGGCGCCAGTTGTTGTTGTTGTTGCCGGCAAGCATCCCGCATCGAAGACTTGCTTATGAACACTCTCTTTAATGAGAGAAGTTCTCGTGTTCTTCGGCAAAAGATGCGTCCGGAGAAGGGTTTTGATGTCCTTTGCAGTCCTGAGACTGTCATGCTGCACCTTGTGAAGGCGGACATCGTTGTAGCAACCTGTTCATGCTATAGGCCTTGTGAGTGGGTGGTCAAGCCGGCCTAGCATCGTTTTGGGTGGGAGTAGAGACGTCTTGCCTGTCGTTGACCGGAGATAGGCAAGAGGCTATTTGACTGGCGCCTCGACTCGCCATTGAAAAGTATAGCGGAGTATCGGCTGATGTTTTGTCCGGTGGCATGCTCAGGCCGGTCCGGCATCGCCCTCCTTTGACGAGCTATACTACCCAGTTTTGGTCCGCGGCGGGATTTCTCTTGCTACCTCCCAGCACGAATTATTCGTAGGGAGGCATCCCTCTATCCGCCACCTGAGGTCGCGCTCGATTCTGGACTGGATGATCCGGCTCCATCCGTGACAGGCTCTTAAGGCTGTAGCGTCACGAATGGCCACTGTTGCCAGTGTGTTTCGAATCGAGGCGCCAGTCAAATAGCCTCTTGCCTATCTCCGGTCAACGACATGCGAGACGTCTCTACTCCCAACCAAAACGATGCTAGACCGGGTTGACCACTCACAAGGCCTATAGCATGAACAGGTTGCTACAACGATGTCCGCCTTCACAAGGGGCAGCATGACAGTCTCAGGACTGCAAAGGACATCAAAATTCTTCCCAAACTAGACAGCAAGAAACTGTGGAAAACGATCAAGATGTTGAATGATAAAGGACGTCCCCCACCAAACTGCGCCATCGACTTCGGGAAAGGACCCCTCACATCCTCCTTCGAAATCGCGAACCAGTTCAACAAACGCTTCACACGCCCAGTCGACTACAAAACAAAAAAGGAAAATCGGAAAACCATGAAGAAAGTTCACAACATACACGCTAAAGATTTTGTCGAGTACTCAGAGG
>OZ057403.1:46841645-46910560 GCA_964056735.1 Allodiplogaster pararmata
AGGTCATGCATGACATTCTCGGTTGAGGTAATGACATCCTCTTTCGAGGTCATGCACATAGTTCAACAAAGGAAACTTGCAGCTTTTGAAGAAAAAAAACCAAGAAACGACCGTTCTCCGAGCAGAAGAGTCTGCAATAATGAGAAGCGAGTTGGATGGAAAAGAAAGAGAAGGGAGAGATTGTCATAATTCAGAATCCTAGTCTCACTGATCGGTCGTTTTATAATTTAAAATTTTTTTTCGAGAGCGCAGGTGACCTATGGCATTCCATTTTCGCGTCAGGTCATCAGATCCACGCTAGAGGACATGAAACCCACGCTTGAGTTCATGATATTCTTCGTTCAAAATGTCGTTCTTAAATTTGATTAGGAGTTGCAGGGTCGTGTGGTGTCCTACTTTGGTACTGACATGCAGCGATACACAGCATTCCTGGCAGGAGACTCTTCTGTGCGAGCGATAGAAGCGGTTGAGGTGAGTTAGGCAATGCTGTAGGGCAAAGAATCTTCTTGGATTCAAAAGTAAAATTTAAGATTTCTTTATTTTGTTATTTTTAGTTCCGACAAATCAAAATTTCAGTGAGCGGATGTAGATCATATACGGCTTTCTAACTTCTGTGTTGGGTACCCAAATTTTCTAATTTTTGAAAAAACCTTTTGAGAAATGAGGCAATAATGTCGACTCTTTCTCGGGATATTGGAACTTTCAAAAGTTCGGTGTTACTCTTCTTCATCTACAGGATTCTGTGTTAATTCTTCTGAACAACACTCTCCGCGGACGAACTCGCCTTGGCATACCCATGTTTGAGTTCAAGTCAGTTCCAAATTCATTCTGTCTGATCATATGTTCTCGGCCCTTGTAAAATAACTCAGAAACGACCGCTCATCCGAGCGTGAGGCTTAGATAAATAGAAGCGAGCGAGAGGTGAAGGCAGACAAAGCAGAGATTGAGCGAATTAACTCGTCAAGACTGAGAAGATTCACTCAATTCTCAGTACTCCTGGCCTTGTGCTCGAATGAGCGCTTTTTTCAATATTTAAACAAGTGCAAGAGACCTATACTCTTAATCTATGAATGGGATCGCAGTTTAAAAAAAGTTTCTTAATCTGCAAGAAAAGAAATAAAGAAGAAATTACGGGCTCAGAGACAGCGAGCCGTGCAATGGCGAATGACGGAATGAAGTGAAGCAGAACATTCTCATAACTAGCTGAGTTTACGAGATAGTATAGACCTCGTCAGCAATGTTGACAAAGAAACGGGCTTCCAACGTTGCCGCGGAAGCATCCGTCGACTCGTTACGGTCAAATTGCAACAACAAACCCAAATCGGACTCGGATGAATTCAATTCGCGGGTTTTCATCAGTGGAACAGCCTACGCCGGCCACACTGCTCCTGTTACTTCTACTTTTGGCTGTTATTGAGCCAAATCCGTGTCCAACATTATTGATCGATTCGCTGGACCTGTACGGTATGCGGAGCGTCCGCCCCCCTACAACTCAATTCTCTGCAATGCATGTCTAAACTATGTCCATGCCACGCCCGCTCGCGGCGAGGTCTCGAATTACCGCTTTGATGCAACTAGTTACATATGCCCGCCTTTTCGCGCCAAGGCAGTCCTGCCGTCACCTATCGCTCACGTCACATAGCGAGTAGCGAGTCTTTTCATAGGTGCACCACAACGGGTTTCTGTCAGCTCTACAAACACCGCTCTAGCAAGTGGATTCACAATCGTTCAATGAAACTCCGGTCTCTCCAAAGGTCGCAGAATTCACCCACTTCCTCAACACTCACAACATTGAAGTGGCAGCAATTCAAGAAACGAAAATGGATCCTTTCACGAAATCGCCAGCTTTTTACAGTTACACAGTTGTTAGACGCGACAGAACACGACACGGTTGTGAACTTGCCTTTCTCGTGCACCACTCAGTCTCGTTAAGAGAAATCATCTTAACGAGACCACCAGACGACCAAACGACAGGAGCAATGACTATCTCAGTCATCACCTAAAATGGCAGCATCACCATTACCAACGTTCATATACTTCCTAAGAGCTCCTGCCACACTGGTTTCCGAGCCATCATTGATAGTTTTCTCGTCGGCGACGACTGTCTCGTCTTATGAGAATTTAACGCGCACAATGATCTTTGGTATTCGCCTCTGACCGACACTCAGAACCGAGGAGAACATCTGGCGAATGAAAAATGAAATTTCCAACTCGCCTACCATCCAGCGGCCAACCATCCAGCGGCGACACGTCAGTAAAACAGAGGCCGTATCCACAATCAACACCAAACTTTAGCTGTCTAACACGTTAGACACTGCTAACGTTAGACAATTCTAACGTGTTAGACGTCTAACTGTTTTCCTATATCCACAATGTGTTTGTTAGACGTCTAACGTTAGCTGCTAACGGTTAGACGCCTAACGCTAAATCCTGACGCAGTTTCGGTGTTTCACAACTAAAAGCAAAGAAATCCTGTGGATTTCTTCTCTTTTAGCTGTCATTCTTCGCTTTTAGATGCTTTTAAATATTTTTCAGGTTCTATTTTGCCTGTTGCCGTGTTTTAAAAGCTCAAAAAATACGATTTCAGTACAATAATGCATGATCCACCGACAAAGAGACCCGAAATGTTTCAAAAATTGATTGGATAGACATTCAAAGTATGAAGAGAGAAATATCATTTGCAATTGTTTGAAAATTGAAGAAAAGACTACCGCTATTTGAGCGAGAAAGTCTGACATGATAGGGAGCAAGGTATGGATAAAGTCATAGTAAACGTTGCTTCTCCATATTCTTTACAGACTCGATAAAAAAGTTTCCTTTTCAAAATTCTCAAAAATTGCTGGTGACCTATAAAGAGACAAGCGGAGTTTGTGTGAGAGAATTTAAATTAAAAATCAAGCGAGACTGAAACAAACTTGGGAGATCTAATGCAAAAAAATATAGAGTGAGAGACAAAGTAGAAACATTAAACTGCAGAAGAACATAACCATAACTAGATTTTCTAATGTCTTTATATAAAAAGCACGCAAAAAATTGATGGACCAAAAACTAGAAAAATGTCTGGATGATGTGTGTCTGGAAAGCTGCTCCAGATGTACTGCTTCCCGATGAGATCTCACTCATATCACTGTCATCATCCAATGAATCATCAAACACTGGTTCTTTCAGACCAATCGCAGCATTTCGCAAACAAATTGCTGCTGTGACCATAGCCGCGGCTCCAACAATTCCAGGGATTCCAGTGATTTCATAGAAGCTGAAAAAATCTTATTCTTTGCAAAAAATTAGATTAACAACCTTTTTCCGATCACTTGGCGTTCTTCATCGGTCGGCCATGTGACGAACTCATTACACCTCCTCGATACAAGTTCACACACTTCATGCGTTATTCTTGAGAAACTGGACTGAGAACAGCCAGCCGCATCGCCTATGTTTATTTGAAACCCATTGTTCGCAAGAGTTGAAAGAGCGACTGCCAGTCGTTGAGCTGGTAAAAGCGCTTTCGCTCTTCCTGTGTCGGTTTGCAAGTCATCCTCGAACAGTGCAAGCAGTTTGAAGAACCCATGACGTGTGAAGCGGAGTCTTTTACGAAATTCCGTATCGCTGAGTGTCTCGGTAAACTCTTGGAACTCGCAGAACATTCTCTTCTAGCTCGAGATCCAAATCGTTCATTGCCTGCACAATATGATTCATGTGAGAAGTAAATAAGAAATAAAGTTTTAAAAAGAGGAAAAAGTATAAAAAAGTGTGAAAAGAGATTGAGGAAAGAGAAATGGGAAATGAGTATAATGAAAAATAGTGTGAAAATGAAATGAGAAAAATGAAACAGAAAACAAATTGTATGAAAGCATCGAAAATTAGCCAAAAAGAACAGAGATACATATGTATTTATGCAAAAATGGGTCTGTCTAACTGTTAGACAGCCAGTTAGGCAAGGTAAACCTCGTCTAACACTTTAGACACTTTCTAACCGTTAGTTGTCTAACTGTGGCATTGTGGATACGGAACTTGTTGTTAGACAAAAAACTTTAGGAATCTAACTGTTAGACAACCCGTTAGACAGTAAAATGTGATTGTGGATACGGCCTCAGACCAGAGCTAAACTTCCAAAAGAGTTCACGCTCAAAGACGTTCAGAAGTCACTCCATACAAATGCGACATCCAGCTACAGTCCGAATCAAGTACTTGGAAGAGCCTTCTCAATTATCGATGAAACAGATAATTCTTTCCCCGGTTCTGCACGCACACGCCTTGTACAGCTTCGCTCAGGCTACAGCAGTCTTCTCAACAGCTATCGCCACCGAATCTCACCAGCGATCGCCGACGCATGCCTTTGCTGTCAAGCCACGCCTCAACACGCAAATGCCCAGAGGAGCTATGGAGCAACCCAGTAAGGGTCGCGAGACTCCTCCACCCTTCACTTTAACAGATTTCCTGCCAAGAAATCAAGAAAGACGATTCGAGTCCGAAGGGTCGCACAACAACGAAGAAACGGCAAGCTTGCTCAAGAAAAGTAGGGTTTTGTAATGTGTGTGAGAAAGACACATAGGTCCCCGAAAGCGAAAATGTGTTAGAAGAGACCCTCGAGACGTGATCGAAGCTGGCCATCGATGACTCTACAACCTTAAGAGCCTGTCATGGATGGAGCCGGATCATCCAGTCCGGAATCAAGTGTGACCTCAGGTGGCGGATAGAGGGATGCCTCCCTACGAATAATTCGTGCTGGGAGGTAGCGGGAGAAATCCCGCCGCGGACCAAAACTGGGTAGTATAGCTCGTCAAAGGAGGGCGATGCCGGACCGGCCTGGGCATGCCACCGGACAAAACATCAGCCGATACTCCGCTATACTTTTCAATGCCCAGTCGAGGCGCCAGTCCAATAGCCTCTTGCCTATCTCCGGTCAACGACAGGCGAGACGTCTCTACTCCCACCCAAACCGATGCTAGGCCGGCTTGACCACCCACCCACAAGGCCTATAGCATGAACAGGTTGCTACAACGATGTCCGCCTTCACAAGGTGCAGCATGACAGTCTCAGGACTGCAAAGGACATCAAAACCCTTCTCCGGACGCATCTTGTCCGAAGAACACGAGAACTTCTCTCATTAAAGAGAGTGTTCATAACCGAGTCTTCGATGCGGGATGCTTGCCGGCAACAACAACAACAACAACATCTCCTTACTCTCACCGATGGCGAAAATCATAGAACGACTTCTGTTGGAAGAACTCAAGCCGTACGTAAGAGTAGCTGAGCACCAGCATGGATTCACCACAGGAAGATCCACCACCTCTGCCCTCCTCACTCTTTCAAAAGACGTAGCTGCAGGCTTTAACGCGAAGAGACCAGCTAAACGTACAGTGATGTTGGCAATCGACATGTCAAAGGCCTTCGACAGCATAGACATAGCGGTACTCATAGATCTCGTCCTACAAACCGACGCCCCAAACTTCGTAAAGAAATGGCTAGCATCGTACCTCAGAGGAGGAACGAGCCGTACATCCTTTCGCGACGTCCTCTCAAGCTCATCCCTGATCAGAAGCGGAGTCCCTCAAGGCAGCGCACTCTCACCGCTTCTTTTCAATTTATATCTAAGCGATCTTCCGAACAACGATCCAAACATCAAAATCGTCTCTTATGCTGATGATATAACGCTATGGGCGTCAGATCCGAGCATTTCCACTGCCTCGCTACACATACGATCCGGTCTCCCACACATCGAAAAGTTCATCCACGATCGTGGACTATCTATTTCTCCTGCCAAAAGCCAGCTTCTACTCTTCACACCTTACAGCAAAGAGTACAAGACTATCCTAGATGTCTCGATCGGAGGTCAGAGCGTACCCACCGTGAATACCGCCAAAATCCTTGGAGTTACATATGATTCTATGTTCACATTCAGTCATCATGCGAAAGACATAGCAGGCCGAATGTCGCAACGTAACAATGTACTGAAGGCGCTAGCCGGCAGTACATGGGGCAACCAAAAGGAGACACTCCGTCTCACGTACAAAGCCATTTGCCAATCCATATACAGCTACGCAGCTCCAGCCTGGGCCAGCTTTCTCTCCTCCTCAGCACATAACAAATTTCAAAGAGGACAGAACAATGGCCTGCGTATCGTAACAGGAAACCATCAAATGGCCAGCGTCGACCACATACATGCTGAAGCTAAAGTTATGAGATCGAAATCGCACCTTCACATGCTATCAGCCCAATACTTGGCAAGGACCTTGAGCCAAACTCACTTCCATCCCGGATTATTTCTCCAAGGACCCCCACCACGCAACATGAAAGCTGATCTTTACATCGCATGCAGAAGCACTGTTGAAAGAGCCCTGTCGGAAACAGCAGAGAAGAACAACGGGAAAAACGTCGCCAACCGAGTCCACACAAACATGGTCTCAGAAGAAAAGGAAACCATCCAAGGTCCAGTCATACTGGGCGGCCGACCACCACCGGACATGAATGAAGAAGAAGTGGACCTCTCGAGAAACGCCCGCTGCACGCTGAGCCAACTTCGCTCAGGCTACAGCAGGTACACCAACCACTACTTACACCGGATCGATGACTCGATACCTGACTACTGCCCAGACTGTCTCAAAGGACCTCACGACGTGGCCCATCTCTTCAAATGCGCTAGACGTCCAACAAGACTCACGTTGGAAGATCTCTGGATGAAACCAAAAGAAGTAGCCTCATTTCTGAGACTATTGTGAAGGAAAGAAGAAGAGATGTATTTAAAAAATAAAAAAAATAAAAAAGAGAGGGAGAGAGCTCCATGGCCAACTCTCTTCGACGCGAGACGTTTGCCGGCAACAACAACAACAACATCAAAATTCTTTTCCGGACGCATCTCGTCCGAAGAACAACACGAGAACCTCTCTCATTAAAGAGAGTGTTCATAACCAAAAGTCTTCGATGCGGGCTGCTTGCCGGCAACAACAACAACGTGATGGAAGCTCGTTTCATTGAAAAAAAGCGAGTTTTCGGAAAATTTTCTGCTTTCGAAAGGACTTTCGAAGTGGAATTTAGAGATACGGTGAATATAAGTTCAGAGGTCGGTTAAAGTACGGTACCATGAACTTAACCATGAAACTTGAGGAAAAATACCTAGAACTGTCTTTCTCTGTGATAACTTGTTCGATACTTGAAGGAAGGAGAAAATGACAAATATGACGGCGATGGTGCGATGGCTCGAGGCACCAAATGTGATCTTCATGGGGGGAGAGCAGAGAGAACTCATTGTCATGGATCTGCAGAAGCGACAGGAAATTCGATCTGTCAGTCTCCGCTTGTTGCTGTCTTTCGTAGAATGCCTCAGAATATATAAATTTGAGCTAAAGTATTAACAGGGTGTTTCCACCTGCCAAAAAAGCGGGTAGATCAGAAAGACTAATCTTGTGCGAATGAATGACGTAGTAAAGCGACCTAGATAGCGTGAAAAAATAGAGAACACCTACGAACATAGACTTTGTATAACTATCCTGTTGTTTGAATAGCGCATACATTTGCGCATCGATTTTACCCGCGGTGTGGGCTAAATTATTCCTTTCAATGTGTTTTCCATAGGATAAGTGTGCGTTCTTGCCATATACGGGAAAGAAGAGGAGAATGAGAACAAAATTTTGTCTTCGAAGTTTTTGCACTCTTAAATTTTTTTCAATAAGAATGTGCCAGTTGCGAGTACCTATCTACTCCCTATAAGTTACCAAATGAGGTCTCCTTGCCAATCGTATTTTTTCCAGATCGTTTCTGAAAACCCGCAAGCATAGTTTGTAATTTATGAAAATCGATGTGAAAGATCAGAAAAGCAGCAAATGCGAGCCATGAAAGAAATAAAAAAAACAAACAAAAAGTTTTTTTCCATAATTTGCTTTTGATGCGTATAGAATTTCGATTCGATTTCGGTGCGTATGGAAGAAACAGCGTGAATCGATTACTGGTGAAATCAACGGGTGCAAACCAAGGACGATGAGAGGGTATGGCCTAGAATAATGAGTAGGTGAGGGAGAGAATGGTGGCTGGAAAGTCTCTAAGAGGGAAATTTAAGGACGGTGGCAAGCATGTAATCGACCAAGAGATCAGGCTGCTTTTCCCACCCCCCAGAAAGAGCGTTTATATCAAGAATCATGAGGTAACCGCAGGTCTTTGAGAGAACAAGAGAGCGTGTGATGTGAAAGAAAGGATGCGGACGAACAGAGCATTTGTATCACTTTTTGGATAGCGCATAGATTTGCGCAGAGATTCAACCCGCAGTGCGAGTTACAGTAACACACTTCATCGGATTGGTGATAGCCTATCATAGGTATGTAAGTTTACTTTAGGTTTACTATAGGTACCATGGGTTTACCATACCATACCATAGTTTAGCATAGGTAAAACATGTCTTGATTTTCCAATAGGTCGATCGCGTCTCAATAGGAATTAGGTTAAAAGTTTCACTTTCAACTTTGAGAAATTGGTTGAGGCTGAATTATGGCTAATGTAACGTTCTGTTTATGTACATACGTAAAAGAATGAAGATTTTTTGTTCCATTTTAGCTGTAAAATTTCTGTTCATTTTGAGTGAGGGAGAGGGTCGGTAGATCGGTTCCCCCAGGGAATTTTTACCCAGTTGACAGTTTACCTATGGAGATAGGTATGTGTGGAATAGAAAAAAAGCGTCATCTCTTTCCAATGGGAGAATTAATCTCTCAAGACCTTAACTAATTGAAGTTAACGATGAAAGAAAAGGGAGCTGTTATACTGCGAGCCAATCAACATTATTTGCTCTCGTCAGATCTGGAAGGAAAGGTGAGGGGAGCTCTTATGAATTATAGACCACAGCAATAAAGAGGTCCTAGAGACTTTATTAAAATTTTGCTTTTAATAATTTTTTAATTGTCGGTTTGTTTGTAATTGTCGGTTTAATTGTAAGGATGTTATTCAACTTTACAATTCAACCCGCAAATCAAGAAAAATAAACCAAAAAGCAAAAAAAATTACGGTTTAGGCATGATTGCTCAAGACAGTAAGCAAGTTATTATACAATTCTTGACTGAAGTTTAAAAGGCATCAAAATAGACGATTATCGCTTTCTTTTTTTGTTGTTTTTCTTCTGTTTTTTGCTGACAAAAGTTTTTTGTATTTCACTATCTTGTAAATAACTAAACGAAAACTTTTTGTTGCTCTGAATAATAATATTGATAGCAAAAAGTGTTGATAACGCATGAAAAGTTTTTTTTTACATCAGGTAATACCAGCTCACAACCGAAATTCTTTCCTAGAATTGTCCCGTAGCTGGGGGTGGCCAGTGATACTGCCTTTGGCCGATTTCATGATTTCGAAGGCTTTGTAGACCAGTGCATGGAAAACTTTCAACAACCAAAATTTTCTTTAAAAATTCAGGTAAAATTTCAGATCGCAATTCGTCATCCGTCCACATTAGAAGCGATCAACGTTCTGCCTGCCCACCAAGGAACTGTGCTCGACATGGATGTCTGTAACAACCAACTCATCACTTGTGGAACGTCTATGTAAGATGTATTGGCTCTCTGAAAATCGTATCATCCGCTTTGGTGAAAGATCAGTAGTTGCCAAGAGTTGAATGATCAAGTAGGTTCTTTCACATTTCGCACTGTCGAAACGCGCACCCAATTTGTGCATTGATTTTTTCCCAAAGCTGCGTTCATGTAGCTGGTTGTCCCACATTGTCTCGTACTACGCAGTACAATCTCGTTTGCGTGAGCCTAACTAAGCCTGAGCGAAGCTCCATGAAAAAAATACAGGGCAATTTGTCGATTGCGTAATTTTGGATGCCATGATACCAGTCAAGTAGTATCATCTGTTGTCGGACCTGGGTTTTAGCTTCAGCGAGTCTCCGTTACCATTCTGAAAGCGTATACTAGTAAAAACACCGGTTGTCTTCCAAAAAAATTTTAATATTGCCAAAGGGGCTCTTTGTTCCAACCTATGTTCACTTTCTCCGGGCCTCTGGACCCTCTTTGGCGGAGTGGTTGCTGAAATCCAAGAGATTTAATAGAATGATGAATGCTGGTCTTGTTGGTGTTTGTCTCATCTATTCGAATTGAAGGAAGAACGCTCATGCTGACATGTACATGAAAGTATACGATCTACGAGTGATGCGGTCGCTTGCTCCGATACCCCTCACCTTCCCACCCGCCTTCACAAGGTTCCTACCGACGTACACAACCTCGAGGACGATCGTCTGTTCACAAGTCAGTCTTTAACCTATCATTCGCATTGTTGTGGTTTTTCGCTCATAAGTCCTGTCGAGCGAAGTCCTTTCAGACAGTTTGGTGAAGATCATTCAGAGTTCGGATAAATAAATACTCGCCGTCTACACTCGCATCGCAGTCGGCGATCCTCTTCGCGAGACCCATTCCTCAACCGCTGAATTGCAAAAGGCTATTTTACTAGCGCCTCGACTCGCCATTAGAGGCGTCATAACGAATTGTTTCGTGTGGGTCTCATTGCAGAGCCCTTGAAATGCATACAGGTGTCGGCCGAGTTCGAGCATAGAGCCTTGCTGACACACAGTAGAACATTACTATCTTACTCTGGATGAATTGGTTTAGGTGGGTCATGCGAACATCGTCGACATATCCGCCCTCACTTCTCAGCCGCAGATGTTCCATACGAATGGGATGGCTATTTGCTCCCTCCACTACTCGCAGACGAAACAGGCCGTGGCCGTGGGTGACGCTGGCGGTGAGGCTTAAGTTCTCACTACCGATTTAATTGTCTCTCTCTCTCTCTATCGTTCCATGTCTCTCTTTCTCTCCATATCTGTATTTTCCTCTCTCTAAATCTCACCCTTCCTCCAAAAAACTGTAGATCAAAAATGCTTACAGTAACTCGGGCTTATAATAGAGACAAATTTTGCGCGGGAAAAGTTGGAACATAGGAAGAAGGTATTTATAGAAATAATTCCTGTAATGAGTCTTTATTTATTCTTGTTTAGAGTTTTTTTTTCTAATGTCGCGTTGATTCCTACCGTAGTGCGGGTAAGAAAAAAGCCTTGAGAGGAGAAGATTTCAGAGACGAATGAACAAGTTGTTACCAAGCTATTGAGGTTTTTACGGGTACTTTGGCATGGATTAGCAATGTCTCCCGGGTAAAGCAGTATCGTTCTCCGTCGGTAAAAAAGAGGTGGCTGTCTTCGATCCAGAGTCTAACCAGCACTGCGGGTCAAATACATGCACAAATGTACGCGCTATCCCAGAAAAAAAGCTAGTTATACGCTTGGTTATGCGCTTGGTCTTTTACCAAAGTATGCCTGTCATTCCCTCTGGACTCTTTTTGATTCACACCCTCCTTTGGCGGTCGCAAAAAACAGCCTGATTCGATTCTCTAAGATTATACGATAATGTTTTGAAACACATTTCATTGCCTCAATAAGTTTCGAGCAGGGTGTTTCTTTCACCCGCACTGCGGATGAAAAAAAATCTATGCGCTCTTCAAAAAGTTCGAAAAACATTCAATTCTATGCACTCGAAAGAAGAAATGTTCAATTTTTTTCCAAATTTTCCTAGGAAAATTCCGAATCTTTAAAAGAAAAAATTCAAATATCTTTCAAATCCGGGAAATCTAGGCGCTTGAGAGAAATTATGCAGGTGGTAAGAAACACCCTGGTTTCAAGAAATTCAACAGAGTAAACCAGTCGTTTCAGGTGGCACGTATCTGTTCGTAGATCATCGTTTCGAGAATGTCCAGTTCTGCCACGAGCCTTACAAAACAGAGTTCGCTGATAATCCGGTCAGATTATTTTCCTTCCTCCTCATTCGGGCACAATAATGCCTTCGTTAAAAAAAGGCGTTGTTTAACAACAGTTAGCTGTCGTATTCGTTATTTGCTATGTTTTATCTTCAGAATATGATTTGTTAAGTCACCTATTGATATGAATGATTGTCGTAGAGAAGTCTGGAAGGAAATCCAGGAAAGAGATGAAGGAGGAATTTTTGAGCTAGTTGGTGCGGGATTTTGGGGAAAGTTCAGAACGGAAGAAAAGTGATTTTAATCAACGTCACTCCAATATGTGAGAAGATTTTTAATAACGGCTCTCCATCATGGTATTTCTTACCACCCGAACAATTTTCCTCGAGCGCATAGATTTTGAATTTTTTTCTCCAAAAGTTCAACATTTCCATTTTTCTGTGACTTTGAATTCCCTTGATTTGAAACATCAAAAAGTTTCCGAGTGCATAGATTTAAACTTTTTTTGGATTTCTCAGGGAGCGCATAGATTTGTTTTCACGCGCAGTGCCGGTAAGAGAAACACCCTGCTCTCCATGTCCAATGAGGGGGACGAATAAATCAAGGGAAGAAATAGCTGGATTGGAAAACCTCCTCGTTTAAGGTAGGCCCGCCGTTGTCTTTTGCAATTGATGACACGACGCAAAGCTTGGCAAGTATCCCTTTGCCCTTTTCATGCGACAATGGCTACCTATCTGACTGGCCAGAGGAGCTTTGCTTGTATGCTTACAGGTTCGCTCGTTCACTCAGGGGCAGGGGTTTTTAGTGTGCAAGAAAGAGGTACAGACTTCCCCCAAAAACGGCAAAAAAATTTAACATAAGGGTCACCTGAGGGTCACCTGAATCAGGGGCTCTAATCCGGCGATAAAAGAGACCGGTCAATTGGATGTTTGTACGCGCCGAGCGAGTTGGGAAAATAATTGGGAACAGCCAATATATACTTTATCGCAATGGATTAAGTTTGGGTGTAAGGGGATATTGGATCCAGGTTGAAGGTGTTGACCCGAGCGTGTCACTTTGATAACTAAAGTGAGAAAAATAAAACGAAGCACAGTCGAAGGCTGATTGCGACCATGATGATCACGAGCCTTTTTGTCTGCGCTGAACAGTACACTTGAGCAATAAACTTGTCAGATATCATTTAAGACTTTAGTGAGCGTACTGCTTGTTGATAAATTTTGAATACTTATTTTAAAACTGTTAAGATGATTGGGTTTTTTTTATAAAACAGCTATATATTAAAGAGATTGTAATTCAGTTAAATCAGCTTCCTGAACAGGTGGACTGATTCAGTTTTGAGCACATCGATACTTAGAATTTTGAGCAAGCAATAAAGATGGGAAAGGAAGTTGAGGAAAAGTAATATAAAACGGAGAGAGAAGACAATCTACATCATTTTCGGCGCGAACATGTATGCGCCATCATAGCTGGTCCGGTTCCCATTTAACCCCCGGCTCTAATGCGCCCGTAAAAGATACAGAGACCCGCGAGTATATACAAGCAGCATCGTCACGATTTTCTACCATAGAAAGCGATCTTATTTGACGGAAAACAACAAAATCATTTGTAGCAAACAACTTTTGCGGGTTGCAAGAAAAATTCTGCTGCTTTGTAGAGAAGTGTTGAAAATGAGAGTGTATTCCAGGAAGCCGAAGCCGTTGAACGACAACCCCTCAGTGCGGAAAGTGCAGTTTGTTGGGTACGCGCCGAATCGGCGGGCGGGAACTGCGCTGGCGAGGTTTAACGTCGTGCCGTACGATTTGGAGGAGACTGGAGAGAAGCAGCCAGGTTCTTCCAAATTATGATTCCTAAACACGCAAAAAATTCATATTGAGTGTTGAGGTGATAGAAAAAGCTGGTTTCAGTTAGGAAATGACGAGAAATGAAGGTGAGTTTCCTGAGACAGTTCATGGCTGACGTTGATAGATACATTTTACTCCTCAAAAATAAGCCGTCCATCAAAGCTCTGTGAATTAATTAATTAACAGCGAATGAGTCTTCACAATCTTGACCTTTTATATTGCCTAATCTCTTTAAATTTTCTCCGCCTCACCTTTTGCTCCCTTCCATCATTAGAGGCCACCGCTCGAATGTAAGCTTGTTTTTAAATTTGAATGTTTCATAAATTTGATTTATCTATGCTGCGTTTTCGACAAAAGAGAGAGAGAGCGAAAATTCTGAGACTTGTTATACTACAACTTGAGAGGGGGTTAAGACTAA
The DNA here is from genome assembly GCA_964056735.1 of Allodiplogaster pararmata. Classification (NCBI taxonomy): domain Eukaryota; kingdom Metazoa; phylum Nematoda; class Chromadorea; order Rhabditida; family Diplogasteridae; genus Allodiplogaster; species Allodiplogaster pararmata. The sequence goes on from OZ057403.1 coordinate 46,855,620, forward strand.
ACATACATGTCACATGCACTTATTGAAAATACGAAGAGGTCGCATTTCGAACGGAATACAGTCTTAAATGGATAAAAGTGAGCTATGTAAGATGTAAAATCATAGAGATGAAAGACATTGTGAAATACGTATAAAATGTTGACAAATATTGAGACTTGCTTGCCGCTCTTTATTCTGGGACCCCACTCGTCATAAAAAAATTTCCTCAGTGCACGTTATTAGATGCTTTAAGATGCAATTGGGAAGAACACAGAGGCTCGCAAAGAGCTCACGTATTCTTGAACATACACACTGGGAGAGAAGGAGAGAGAGACCCACAAAAGGTAGTAAAAGGTCTTTTTACCGAGACTAGATGGAATTTCACATAAGTTTTTTTGCCGTAAAAATACAGATGCCCCCAAAAGACCGCGAAATTTGATCATTCAAAATTTAAAAAAATACCTGAAGGTGATCATGACAATGAAGCATAAATTTTTTTCAGACGTGCGTGTCAAAGAGGAGGGGGTTGTGGAAACGGCAGAGAAGAAGGATGAGACTCAAGAAGTCTTCGTCCACGTACCACGTTTCTACCGATCCGTCCCCATATCCAGGAGCATCCGGCATATGAGGGGCGACGATGTTCTCACCATGAAACGGTTGCTCTGATTTGACGCTCTAATTATGAATTGTCACCAGGCTGTTCCTCACAGCTTACACAAGAAGTCGAGGGGTTTTTAATGCGTCGAAAAATGACATTGAAGCCCACGGAAAAGAAAAACTTGCCTGTGAAGAGACCCGCTGAACATCGTTTTAGGAAATAAATTGGGGTGTCATGTGAGGTTCTTCTCTTTAAATGGGAAAAGGATTATACCTGCGAAACTTTGAAACAGAAGCCGACCGACAGATGTTAAAACTTGTTTATTTAACGACTGCACGAAGTCCGGAGATCAAAATTTTATTTGTGAAGAAACACGCTTCGGAAAGATAGGGGTGCTATAAAGACAAAAAGATTTTGTTAGTCTCATTAATTCTTTCTCATACTCATTCAAGAGTTTCTTCACAGGTACAACAAGACGAAACGTGTGCCTTTCGAGTACAACGCAAGCGCCACGTTTGCGAACGTTATTGTACAAGTTGGTTATCTATTATAGGTTTGAAGTCTCAAGAAGTACAACCTCAAAATTTATGTCAGTTATGAAATTTGTAGTGTTCAACATTATATAGCGTATTAGACTATTTCAGCACGAGAGATGGTTTATTAATAGAGTTTGTTCTATGAAAGTTTGATTTAATTTTGACTAGAATCAAAGACGGATTACTTATACATATTAAAGAGCGGTAGTTATTTTTGTGAAGAGTAGTTTGTGAGTGAGATGAGCTATTATACTGCGGGTTTCAGTTGATCTGGCACGTACCAGTGCTGCGTTCTCTTTTCCTGAAACATATCTGTGAGGAAGAGCTCTGCTTGCTATGCCAGATGAACTTCCTCACAAGAATGTTGGCCGATATGAGACCACATCAAACAGCTTCAGTGAGGAAACACATTTTTTTGAAATAGATGGTTGAATAAAAGTAGGTTCTCGTCTAAATCATATAGAATCACGCATGCGTTTCTTCCGCAATAAGGATTATAGAGAAACCTGTACACAAGCCGAGCTCATGCGCTAAACTTGAGTACTTCATCAAACTTAGTTGTTGTTTTTTCTGCTTTCTCTAACCGTGAAGAGTATGACGTACTCCGGCGCGGACAACGCTAAGAAGAAGAAGAAGAGTTCTCATCTCTTTTCTTTTCTCTCACAAATGATTTTTTTTGGACAGGGTACTCTGCACGATTCAGATAATTTTTGAGTTATAATATTGAAGTTGAGAGACGATATTTTCATTCCGATTTATCTCTCTTCTCAATTTTTCTGATCAAATCAGGGTGTTTTTCTAATCCGCTTTCCAAATTGCGACACAATTTCAATGCTTCTTAGGAAAGCTAGTGAGAGATATGCATCTATTTTTATGGTAATCTTTTTTCCATAGTACTCACTCGGGCTGTCTGTGAACAGTATGTTTCTCTAACCCGCACTGCGTATGAAATTCATGCCCAAATCTGCGAGCTATCAAAAAAGGCTAGGGATACAAATGCTCTGTTCGTCTGCGTCCTCTCTTTTCATCACACGATTTCGCGCTCTCTTCTTTTCGAGGCCTGTCGTTCCCTCATGATTAGAGGTATTGACATACATATATACCTGCGGGTAGGAAAAAATAGCCTGTCTTTAAAGCTTCCCGTCGCTTACTTATTGAATTTTTTACATCTACACGCTTCATTTAGGGTGATAAAAACCGACTGGATAGAAACCGCTCCCAGCCCTTTATATTCCATATTATGGACTATAATCTGCTGCGTGCTCGTTGAGGCCATACTGTGTTCTATGTTCACATCATCTGAACAATTCAATTGTAAATGAATGCATACAGAATGATTAAAAAGTTGATAAATGAACAAATAATGAATGAAGTTGGTTTTGACAGAGTTCCAATCTGCTGCGTGCACTGCGAGGTCATTCCTTCCCCTGCATCTCAAATGAAGTAACAGATCCCGAGAAGGTGCAGATACTTCTACAGTACATCTTCAGAGCAGCAGATGAAGTCAGTCTGTTTTAGCGATTAGATTTATGAGATCGGGTAAATGTTTGAAATAAGCCTTTCTTGCACTTAGTACCTTTGAGGATTTACGACGAAGGATTATTCCGTTATGTGTTCAAACCATCACACAGAAAAAAGCTGGTTCACCGGGCGGAATCACGCCGTCTCGTCTCAAACCATTACATCACGTTGACACAATGCTATTCCTTGCGATAGTGCTATATGAAAGGCTCAACTGCTTTGATCTTTTTAATAAAATAAGAAAAAAACATCGAAGCACGCGCCTAAATTCCAGCGTCTTTCGGCTCCAGAGAAGAACCGCTTTCGCGGTGCAGTAGAGTGTGGCCTGACCATCAACAAGCGATGTGTCAGATGCCAGGTTGTCACAACCGAGAGTAGCACGTGCGAAGTCATCAAAATCAAGATCCCACAGAGTTGGTTTGGGAAGGTGGGGAAGACGACGGATAACACACATTTTCGCTACTCGGTTGTCTCGATTTCTTTTTTGAGAACTTATTGATTTTGCGGACCAATCGGGAACGTAAGGTTGAAAAGCTAAGCGGCTGCAGAAAGTTCTTTGGTGCAATGCCTCTCCTGAAAAAATTTCTCAGTTGAGTTATTAGGCTAAAATATTTTTTTCGCAATTTGTCAGCTCAAATATATTGTTGAGCAAAAATCATTCTGAAATAAAATATATGTATCTGTGACAAGCATGTTTGCGATCATCTCGAACAAGTTTTTTCTTGGCTATGATGTAATTAGTCTTATATAAATTGCATTCCTAGCTGTAGACAAATGAAACTTCGGTATTTCAAAAGCATTCAACGCAAGGATATGACCAATCACCATAGTCATATCAATGACTATGTCAAAGGGTTTTCTCCCTCTAAGGCAAACAACCGATTTCCTTCTGCTCATTGATCGAAAAATCTCTCAACAACCGTCAAAGTCATGAAGCGCAGTGCAAAGATTGTCGATCAGCGACGAGAATGGACGAAACACTACGGTAAGCGAGACACTACAATTAGAGAGAGCACTCTAAATCAACGAAGCACTACTTCATAAGAAAACTAAACCTGCTCTCTGTTTATAAGCTCTCTAGTCAATGAGTGTTTGAAGATATCTATTCTAGTCAAAACTGCTTTGTGTTCATAAGCTCTCTAGTCTATGAGTGTTCTAAGAACTAGTCTAGTCAAAACCACTTTGTGTTCTGAAATATCTAGTCCATGAGTGTTCTAAGATATCTAGTCTAGTCAAAACCGCTTCGTGTTTTGAGATATCTAGTCTATGAGAGTTCTAAGACAACTAGTTGAGTCAAAACCGCTTTGTGTTCTAAGATGTGTAGACTAAAGGATTCAATGTAGGGTTCGATTTCTGCCTCCTCTCATGGTGATCGATACCAATGTGACTTCCCCGGATTTCATGCAGTTCTGGACAAATCAACTAATGGTGAGATCGAATAATGAGTGAGTAAGAATTTTTCTAGAATTTACTATTGGGTAAGAGAGGTCGGGTAAGAGAAGAGCTTCATCAGAGAGGTCGGGTAAGAGAAGAGCTTCATCAGAGAGGTCGGGTAAGAGAAGAGCTTCATCAGAGAGGTCGGGTAAGAGAAGAGCTTCATCAGAGAGGTCGGGTAAGAGAAGAGCTTAATCAGAGAGGTCGGGTAAGAGAAGAGCTTCATCAGAGAGGTCGGGTAAGAGAAGAGCTCAATCAGAGAGGTCGGGTAAGAGGAGAGCTTAATCAGAGAGGTCGGGTAAGAGAAGAGCTTAATCAGAGAGGTCGGGTAAGAGAAGAGCTTCATCAGAGAGGTCGGGTAAGAGAAGAGCTTAATCAGAGAGGTCGGGTAAGAGAAGAGCTTCATCAGAGAGGTCGGGTAAGAGAAGAGCTTAATCAGAGAGGTCGGGTAAGAGAAGAGCTTAATCAGAGAGGTCGGGTAAGAGAAGAGCTTCATCAGAGAGGTCGGGTAAGAGAAGAGCTTAATCAGAGAGGTCGGGTAAGAGAAGAGCTTCATCAGAGAGGTCGGGTAAGAGAAGAGCTTAATCAGAGAGGTCGGGTAAGAGAAGAGCTTCATCAGAGAGGTCGGGTAAGAGAAGAGCTTCATCAGAGAGGTCGGGTAAGAGAAGAGCTTAATCAGAGAGGTCGGGTAAGAGAAGAGCTTCATCAGAGAGGTCGGGTAAGAGAAGAGCTTAATCAGAGAGGTCGGGTAAGAGAAGAGCTTAATCAGAGAGGTCGAGTAAGAGAAGAGCTTCATCAGAGAGGTCGGGTAAGAGAAGAGCTTAATCAGAGAGGTCGGGTAAGAGAAGAGCTTAATCAGAGAGGTCGGGTAAGAGAAGAGCTTCATCAGAGAGGTCGGGTAAGAGAAGAGCTTAATCAGAGAGGTCGGGTAAGAGAAGAGCTTAATCAGAGAGGTCGGGTAAGAGAAGAGCTTAATCAGAGAGGTCGGGTAAGAGAAGAGCTTCATCAGAGAGGTCGGGTAAGAGAAGAGCTTCATCAGAGAGGTCGGGTAAGAGAAGAGCTTAATCAGAGAGGTCGGGTAAGAGAAGAGCTTAATCAGAGAGGTCGGGTAAGAGAGGAGCTTAATCAGAGAGGTCGGGTAAGAGAAGAGCTTAATCAGAGAGGTCGGGTAAGAGAAGAGCTTAATCAGAGAGGTCGGGTAAGAGAAGAGCTTCATCAGAGAGGTCGGGTAAGAGAAGAGCTTAATCAGAGAGGTCGGGTAAGAGAAGAGCTTAATCAGAGAGGTCGGGTAAGAGAAGAGCTTAATCAGAGAGGTCGGGTAAGAGAAGAGCTTAATCAGAGAGGTCGGGTAAGAGAAGAGCTTAATCAGAGAGGTCGGGTAAGAGGCTTCATCAGAGAGGTCGGGTAAGAGAAGAGCTTAATCAGAGAGGTCGGGTAAGAGAAGAGCTTAATCAGAGAGGTCGGGTAAGAGAAGAGCTTAATCAGAGAGGTCGGGTAAGAGAAGAGCTTCATCAGAGAGGTCGGGTAAGAGAAGAGCTTAATCAGAGAGGTCGGGTAAGAGAAGAGCTTAATCAGAGAGGTCGGGTAAGAGAAGAGCTTAATCAGAGAGGTCGGGTAAGAGAAGAGCTTAATCAGAGAGGTCGGGTAAGAGAAGAGCTTCATCAGAGAGGTCGGGTAAGAGAAGAGCTTAATCAGAGAGGTCGGGTAAGAGAAGAGCTTCATCAGAGAGGTCGGGTAAGAGAAGAGCTTAATCAGAGAGGTCGGGTAAGAGAAGAGCTTAATCAGAGAGGTCGGGTAAGAGAAGAGCTTAATCAGAGAGGTCGGGTAAGAGAAGAGCTTAATCAGAGAGGTCGGGTAAGAGAAGAGCTTCATCAGAGAGGTCGGGTAAGAGAAGAGCTTAATCAGAGAGGTCGGGTAAGAGAAGAGCTTAATCAGAGAGGTCGGGTTAGAGAAGAGCTTAATCAGAGAGGTCGGGTAAGAGAAGAGCTTAATCAGAGAGGTCGGGTAAGAGAAGAGCTTCATCAGAGAGGTCGGGTAAGAGAAGAGCTTAATCAGAGAGGTCGGGTTAGAGAAGAGCTTAATCAGAGAGGTCGGGTAAGAGAAGAGCTTAATCAGAGAGGTCGGGTAAGAGAAGAGCTTAATGTGCTACAACGATGTCCGCCTACTCGCGGTGCAGCACGTCAGTCTCAGGACTGCAAAGGACATCACCAACCTTCTCCGGAAGCAGACCAGCTCCGAAGACACGAAGACACGCTCCCTCCGGAGCACACAATTCTTCCGTTTTTTGCAATGTGAGGCAGACTGACCCGGCCAGTCTGTCTCAATCTCTACTTCTACAAGCCGGAGACATCGAACGCAACCCAGGACCTCCCACCACCTGGCTCTGCTCTACTTGCCGAAAGACAGCGAACACGAACTGCATCCAGTGCTCTCTCTGCTCTGAATGGACACACATCAAAGCGAAGTGCAGCGGTATTCCATCGCTCAAGGACTACGTCCCTGCAACCTACCGATGCCCTCCATGTCAGACCCGCCAAGACACACCCTCGCCATCTGCAGACGCAGCTCTCGCTCCAATCGCTCGAAACAGACGCAAAGGCAACAAGAACCTGAGACTGCTACAATACAATTGTAATGGGATAAATGGCAAGACAACAGAGATCCTCGACCTCCTAACTCGCCTGAAGATCGACATATTCCTAATACAAGAAACGAAGCTGACGGATCGCGCTAAAACTCCTTCATTCCCCGGATACTCCATTGCTAGAAAAGACCGCGGAACCGACACAGGTGGCGGCCTACTCACAGGCATCACCCATTCTTTAATCTACTCCGTCGTCCCGTCTACCACAGATCCTCACCTGGAATCACTGAATGTTCGCATCTCGGACAACAACGGCCTCTCTCTGGACATCACTAATGTCTACATTCCTCCGATGACCTCCTGCAACACAGGCTACCAACCGGACCTATCCCCCCTTCTACGCAACCGCGAGAATTCCATCATACTAGGCGACCTTAACGCCCACGACTCCAGCTGGTACTCTCACTCGACAGACAACAGAGGAAACGTCATCTCCAGTGCTATTGACGACTCGGAACACGCCACTCTCAACCGCGACATGCCCACACGAGTTCCCTCAAACGGTCGCCCTTCCTCGCCAGACATTTCCATCTGCTCTCAGGATCTCCTTCAAAAAGCGTCATGGAAAACTATCACTGAAGGCAGCTCCGATCATCTTCCGATAATCATCGAACTAGAAGGCAGCAATTTCAACCACACTCACAGAGACGCAACCTTCACAAATTACCGGAAAGCGGACTGGGAAGCGTTCCAGCAACACGTCGAAGAAAGCCTGTCCAAAAATCCTCTTCCCAATCTACCAGCCGTTCAAGCAGAACCTCTCTTCCGAAGAATACTTGTATCAGCTGCAGCAAAAACAATCCCACGCGGCCGGATCAAGAAGAGAGAAGTCGCCCTAACGACAGAGATACGAGAATGGATGCATCATCGCGACACACTCAGAGAATCGAATCCGACAAGCGACCTTTTGAACGATCTCAACACGAACATAAGGAGAGCTACCGACAAAAACAAACGGGATATCTGGCGCGCACTGATGGAGTCCTTCGATCCAAAGAAAGATGTCAACAAGCTCTGGAAGACCATCAAAATCCTCAACAACAAAGGAAGACCACCGCCGAACTGCGCCATATCCTTCAGAAATGAGACGATCACGACCGCCTCCGATATCGCGAACCGCTTCAACAAAGCCTACACTTGTCCAGTCCAGTATATAACTTCAAAGGAAAACAGGAAGACTATGAGGAAAATACACCGCCTGTCCGCAGATGACTTCGAGGACTTCACTACCACAGACGTAGCAGCCGCCATCAGATCCACGAAGAAGTCCACCGCGCTTGGTCCAGATGGCATCGCTCCTATAATTCTCCATCATTTAGGTCCGAAAGGAATCAGCGCCCTGACTTCCCTGGTCAACAGCTCCCTACGCACAGGCAGGATCCCCATGATATGGAAATCGTCGATCATACTACCCCTCCTGAAAGCAGGCAAACCAGCATCCGAAGGCTCCAGCTACCGTCCGATATCTCTACTCTCGCCCGTCGCCAAAGTGATTGAACGGCTATTACTCGGCTCCCTACAGAGGCACATTCCCCCGGCAGACCACCAACATGGCTTCACGGCAAGACGCTCTATAACCTCGGCCCTCGTAACTCTCTCGAAGAGCATCGCAGACGGTTTTAACCAGAAACGTCCCGCTAGTCGAACGGTCCTCATGGCAATTGATATGTCCAAGGCATTCGAAAGTATCGACATCGTCAAGCTCATCGACCTCATTGAGACAACAACCGCGCCAAACTACATTAAAAAATGGCTCGCCTCTTACCTTAGAGGAAGAACAGGACGCACAAGCTTCCGCGACTCGGTATCAAGTTCCAGACTCTTCAGAAACGGAGTCCCACAAGGCAGCGCCCTCTCGCCCACGCTTTTCAACCTTTACCTCCGCGATCTTCCCACAGACGATGCCCACACGAACGTCATCTCGTATGCTGATGACATCACGATCTGGGCGTCAGATCCCGACATCAACGTCGCCTCCGAAAATCTACGCAGGGCCATCACGAAAATTGAAACCTTCCTCAAAGAACGGTCACTCATCATTTCCCCGACCAAGAGCCAGCTCATGCTTTTCACCCCGTTCAGTCGTGAATTCAAGTCTACTCTGGACATATCAATCTGCGGATCACCCGTCCCCACCGTCAACCAGGCCAAGCTACTCGGCGTCACGTACGACTCGATGTTCACATTCAGCCATCATGCCAAAGACATCGCGAGACGGATGTCGCAGCGCAATAACGTACTGAAAGCCTTAGCCGGAAGCACCTGGGGCAACCAAAAATAAACCCTCCGCCTCACGTTCAAAGCCATCTCGCAAGCGATCTGCAACTACGCCGCACCCGCCTGGTCCACCTTCCTCTCGGACTCCGCTCACGCCAAAATCCAACGTTCTCAGAACTCCGGACTCCGCGTCGTGACAGGGAATCATCAAATGGCCGACACTGACCATATTCATCGCGAATCAAAGGTCATGCGCACCAAATCCCATCTGAACATGCTCGCCGCGCAGTACCTCGCGAGATCGTTGGACCCAGAACACATCCACCACGGCCTCCTCGACTGCCCAGCGCCCCCTCGCGCAATGAAGAACAACCTCGTGTTGAGCTGCAAGAAGACTGTCGAAGCCGCGAAACAGATGTCAAAGGATCCGAACAATGGGAAAACAGTCGCAAACACCGTACACTCGATGATGGTCTCGAACGAACTCCAATCGTTGAAAGGTGCCGTCATCCTGGGAGGCAGACCTCCGCCCCTTATCCAGGAAGAAGAGAAGGAGTTACCCCGCAAGACTAGATGCACGCTCAGCCAGCTCCGCTCGGGATTCAGCAGATTCATCAACAACTACCTCCACCGCATTGACGAATCCATCCCCGACGTGTGTCCCGATTGCTCTTCCGGACCTCACGACGTTGCGCATCTCTTCAACTGCCCATGCCACCCGACCGCGCTGTCTCCAATCGACCTCTGGACCAAGCCGCTGGATGTCGCAGCGTTCTTGAAGATATAAGAAAAAAAAAAGAGAAGAACAAGAAACGAAGTACACAGACGTTCTTCGAAGCCGGCTACATCCGGCAACAACAACAACAACAGAAGAGCTTAATCAGAGAGGTCGGGTAAGAGAAGAGCTTAATCAGAGAGGTCGGGTAAGAGAAGAGCTTAATCAGAGAGGTCGGGTAAGAGAAGAGCTTAATCAGAGAGGTCGGGTAAGAGAAGAGCTTAATCAGAGAGGTCGGGTAAGAGAAGAGCTTCATCAGAGAGGTCGGGTAAGAGAAGAGCTTAATCAGAGAGGTCGGGTAAGAGAAGAGCTTAATTAGAGAGGTCGGGTAAGAGAAGAGCTTAATCAGAGAGGTCGGGTAAGAGAAGAGCTTAATCAGAGAGGTCGGGTAAGAGAAGAGCTTAATCAGAGAGGTCGGGTAAGAGAAGAGCTTAATCAGAGAGGTCGGGTAAGAGAAGAGCTTAATCAGAGAGGTCGGGTAAGAGAAGAGCTTAATCAGAGAGGTCGGGTAAGAGAAGAGCTTCATCAGAGAGGTCGGGTAAGAGAAGAGCTTCATCAGAGAGGTCGGGTAAGAGAAGAGCTTAATCAGAGAGGTCGGGTAAGAGAAGAGCTTAATCAGAGAGGTCGGGTAAGAGAAGAGCTTAATCAGAGAGGTCGGGTAAGAGAAGAGCTTAATCAGAGAGGTCGGGTAAGAGAAGAGCTTAATCAGAGAGGTCGGGTAAGAGAAGAGCTTAATCAGAGAGGTCGGGTAAGAGAAGAGCTTAATCAGAGAGGTCGGGTAAGAGAAGAGCTTAATCAGAGAGGTCGGGTAAGAGAAGAGCTTAATCAGAGAGGTCGGGTAAGAGAAGAGCTTCATCAGAGAGGTCGGGTAAGAGAAGAGCTTCATATACCCTTTTCTTTTAATAAAAGTTCCTCCAAAAAAGGTCTGATTGTATCACATATGCACAAAGAAGAAAATGTTGTTGTTGTTAATTCGTCTCCATTATCTTTATCGAAACTAAAATCTGCTTCACGCTAATTCGCTGATCGTAGCAGAATACGCGTTCTTCTGTGAACAGAGTTTAATGATGTAACAGTGTATCATTTCAGAACTCAGAACGGCGGCCATATCCTACTCGCCCGCCCAAGGAGGACAACTTTGAGAGGCTATGCAGATGGGGCGAGGACTGCAGGTTTATGTAAAACTACACGTTCAAGAAAAACCATCTCAATATACCATTGTGACACCAATGTATTGAACTATTGTGCGGACTCAAGCTAGTTCAAAGGACGGGTTCGAACCCTACCGTCTCTCTTTTACTGAAGTGAGCGCGTGACCACTACACTTGCAAAGAAACATGGCTAATACATTACTTAAAATGTGATTCGTGTTGTAATTGTTTTGTTAACCCGTAAAGGCTGATTTGTTAATGTATTGTGTAAAAAATTATTGCTCTTTGAGTTTCTTCTCACTTTAATATGTGAAGATTTTTCACGACAGAAAACATGAAAGAAAGTTTCAGAAAGTAAAAAAAAATGATTGAGCTGCTAAGGAATCGAAAAGAGCCGTTTTTGAAAAGTTCAGCATTCGTATTGCAAACGCTTTTTTCTTTTAAATAGTTCCAACATCTCTAGAAGAAATTTCTGACATTCTTTCTGCTAGTCATAATTGAACTAAAGTGGAACTGCATTACTGTAATAGGAATCGAGCCAACTGCAAGTTCTATCACGGCAGTGTGGACTGGGAAGAATTGTGTGAGGCAGATATGGTTCAGGTTTCCCTTTTTTTAAGTGCACTCTTAATGTTTACAGATCATACAAGTGTTCAAAATTCACAAGATCAAATTTGAGTTTTGCTTCGAAGCGAAATGAGATTTGTAAGCGATTGCGAGTCTTTTTCCAGAGCCTGCAAGGGAGAAACTTGCTGGCATCTGCTTGATCTTGACTCATTATCCATCATTTGTTCTTCATTATAACTCCCTCGAGACCTATTCATCATCAGCATTTTTTCTTCAAAATTTTTGATTTCATATGTGAAAAAGTTCAATCTTGATGTGTTTTCGAGTTGAGGGCCTGTGGAAACACTACATTCCGGCCTCATTTCACACACGCGTAGCCTCCGGTATTCTCACGATCCAGATTAAGGAGCCGACCAAAGAATTGCTTCCCGAAACAAGTCAATACGAGCTGGAGGGAATGGTTGTGATGGTGAGGCTCTCGGAACAGTTTCCAATCAATATTCAAAGCTAGGAGAGATATGATTGATTTATTATGTTGATCTATCTATTATTTAAAAATGGAAACTCAAGCAAACGGCTCTCACCACGAATCCCTCAACAAGAAAATTTGTTTGTTTAGGTATCAGCTGATGCGTCCCAACCGAAGTGGGAAAACTTGGTTTTTGTTGGAAAAGTTCCGACTGGCCTCGCGAGAAAATGGGTGGTGTTCAACGGAGTAGCCATCACAAGAGTGTCTATGGTTGGTTTTTTTACTCAGATGAGTAGTTGAAGAGGGAGCCACTGTTAGGAATGCAAAAATTTTGAAATATATATATATATATATATATATATATATATATATATATATATATTTATATATATATATATATATATATATATTTATTTATATAAAGGGATATTATACCATCACTCCAAATCGAGTATTCATATTTTCGAGGAGGAGGCGCTCTCTCTCGATTACTCTTGGAAGTTGCCGCTTCTGCTCATATACGCCAAGAAAAACAGTAACGTCATGCAGGGTTAGGAGGTTTACCATAAATAAACCAAGTACGCCAGACTAAAATTCATGTTCAAATTGTGAGCGACGATTGGACAGGGATTAAGTGAGAGGATCTTGAGAACCACATCAGAAGAAAATTGGTAAAAAGAGAAATGATCAAAACGCGGCTCATGAATGAATCTCTGAAGAAGTTTTTACCAATATCAGGATCGAAATTTAAGCATCTACTGTTTTTTCGAACTTTATATCAGGAACTGAAAGATCAGGGTAGAATCTATCGGTTGTTGTTGTTGTTGCCGGCAAACGTCTCGCGTCGAAGAGAGTTGGCTATGGAGAGCCGCTCTCTCCCTCTCTCTCTCCTCTCTTTTTTTAAAAATACATCTCTTCTTCTTTCCTTCACAATAGTCTCAGAAATGAGGCTACTTCTTTTGGTTTCATCCAGAGATCTTCCAACGTGAGTCTTGTTGGACGTCTAGCGCATTTGAAGAGATGGGCCACGTCGTGAGGTCTATTGAGACAGTCTGGGCAGTAGTTAGGTATCGAGTCATCGATCCGGTGTAAGTAGTGGTTGGTGTACCTGCTGTAGCCTGAGCGGAGTTGGCTCAGCGTGCAGCGGGCGTTTCTGGAGAGGTCCACTTCTTCTTCATTTATGTCCGGTGGTGGTTGGCCGCCCAGTATGACTGGACCTTGGATGGTTTCCTTTTCTTCTGAGACCATGTTTGTGTGGACTCGGTTGGCGACGCTTTTCCCGTTGTTCTTCTCTGCTGTTTCCGACAGGGCTCTTTCAACAGTGCTTCTGCATGCGATGTAAAGATCAGCTTTCATGTTGCGTGGTGGGGGTCCTTGGAGAAATAATCCGTGATGGAAGTGAGTTTGGCTCAAGGTCCTTGCCAAGTATTGGGCTGATAGCATGTGAAGGTGCGATTTTGATCTCATAACTTTAGCTTCAGCATGTATGTGGTCGACGCTGGCCATTTGATGGTTTCCTGTTACGATACGCAGGCCATTGTTCTGTCCTCTTTGAATTTTGGTATGTGCTGAGGAGGAGAGAAAGCTGGCCCAGGCTGGAGCTGCGTAGCTGTATATGGATTGGCAAATGGCTTTGTACGTGAGACGGAGTGTCTCCTTTTGGTTGCCCCATGTACTGCCGGCTAGCGCCTTCAGTACATTGTTACGTTGCGACATTCGGCCTGCTATGTATGTCTTTCGCATGATGACTGAATGTGAACATAGAATCATATGTAACTCCAAGGATTTTGGCGGTATTCACGGTGGGTACGCTCTGACCTCCGATCGAGACATCTAGGATAGTCTTGTACTCTTTGCTGTAAGGTGTGAAGAGTAGAAGCTGTCTTTTGGCAGGAGAAATAGATAGTCCACGATCGTGGATGAACTTTTCGATGTGTGGGAGACCGGATCGTATGTGTAGCGAGGCAGTGGAAATGCTCGGATCTGACGCCCTTAGCGTTATATCATCAGCATAAGAGACGATTTTGATGTTTGGATCGTTGTTCGGAAGATCGCTTAGATATAAATTGAAAAGAAGCGGTGAGAGTGCGCTGCCTTGAGGGACTCCGCTTCTGATCAGGGATGAGCTTGAGAGGACGTCGCGAAAGGATGTACGGCTCGTTCGTCCTCTGAGGTACGATGCTAGCCATTTCTTTGCGAAGTTTGGGGCGTCGGTTTGTAGGACGAGATCTATGAGTACCGCTATGTCTATGCTGTCGAAGGCCTTTGACATGTCGATTGCCAACATCACTGTACGTTTAGCTGGTCTCTTCGTGTTAAAACCTGCAGCTACGTCTTTTGAAAGAGTGAGGAGGGCAGAGGTGGTGGATCTTCCTGTGGTGAATGCTGGTGCTCAGCTACTCTTACGTACGGCTTGAGTTCTTCCAATAGAAGTCGTTCTATGATTTTCGCCATCGGTGAGAGTAAGGAGATTGGTCGGTATCCTGGTCCATCCGTTGCCTCTTTTCCTGCTTACAGGAGTGGGAGAATGACTGAAGATTTCCAAATCATGGGAATTCTGCCAGAGCTGAGGGAGTCGTTGATAAGCTTTGTGAGGGCGGCTATACCTCTGTTCCCGAGATAATAAAAGAGTATTGGAGCGAGTCCGTCCGGTCCGAGGGCTGTTGATTTCTTTGTCTTTTTAATAGCTGATTTCACTGCGGCCTCTGAGTACTCGACAAAATCTTTAGCGTGGATGTTGTGAACTTTCTTCATGGTTTTCCGATTTTCCTTTTTTGTTTTGTAGTCGACTGGGCGTGTGAAGCGTTTGTTGAACTGGTTCGCGATTTCGAAGGAGGATGTGAGGGGTCCTTTCCCGAAGTCGATGGCGCAGTTTGGTGGGGGACGTCCTTTATCATTCAACATCTTGATCGTTTTCCACAGTTTCTTGCTGTCTAGTTTGGGATCAAAGGTCTCCATGAAGTTTCTCCAGATGTCACTTTTGTTTCTGTCCGTGGCTCGTCTGATGTTCATGTTGAGGGTGCTGATGTCTTGGCTTGATGGGTCTGATTCTCGTAAAGCGTCTCGTTTGGTCATCCAATCTCGGATTTCTGGTGTTAAGGCAACGTTTCTCTTCTTGATGCGACCGCGTGGGATTGAGCTGGCGGCTGCAGATAACAGGATCTTCCGGAAGAAGGGCTCAGCTTGGGCGGCGGGGAGGTCGGGAAGAGGTGTCGTGGATAACTTTTCTTCGACGAGCTGTTCAAAGATTTTCCAGTTCGCTTTTCCGAAGTTGGTGAAGGAGACTTTCCTGTGCGTACGGATGTAGTTGGAACCCTCAAGGACGATTACGATGGGTAGATGGTCGGAGCTTCCAGATGGTATTGTTTTCCATGAGACTTGTGAAAGTAAGTCCAGCGAACAAATGGAGATGTCTGGAGAAGATGGTCTTCCGTTGACTGGTACTCTGGTAGGCGTGTCACGGTTTACTGTGGCGTGTTCTGAAGCATCGATCGTTTCTGCGATGTGAGAGCCTCTGCTGTCTGAAGATTTGGAGAACCATGTGGCATCATGAGCGTTAAGATCACCGAGTATGATGGATTTCTCGCGATTGTGTAAGAACGGAGTGAGGTCGGGCGTGTAACCAGTGGTGCAAGAGCTCGTCGGTGGTATGTATATGTTGGTAACATCGAGCGACTTCCCAACAGCATCGAATATGCGGACGGTGAGAGATTCCAAATGTGTGTCGGTCGGAGAGGGCATTACAGTGTAGGACAGCGATTCGCTGATTCCGGTAATAAGACCGCCTCCGGAGTTCTTCTCACGATCTTTTCTTACGATAGTGTATCCAGGAATTTGTGGACATTTGGAACGGTTCGTTAGCTTAGTTTCTTGGATGAGAAATAGATCGACTTTCAGACGAGTGACGAGTTCATGGAGTTCCGTCGTTTTGCCAGAGAAGCCATTGCAGTTGTATTGCAAAATCTTGAGGTTCCTGCTGTTGGACGTGGGGTCAGAGGAGAGAGTTTGCCTGGTGTTCGTGGTCGTCAGCGGAGTCGTTGATGTTATGCATGACGGGCAGCGGTATTCGACTTGGATGTATTCTTTGAGTGAGGAGAGGCCACTGCATGTCGATTTAGTGTGAACCCACTCTGAGCAGTGGGAGCACTAGATGCAGTTAGTATTCGCCTTTCTCTTGCATGTAGTGCACAGCCACATCCTTGGTCCTGGGTTACTCTCGATGTCTCCGGCCAATAGGAGAAGTAATTGGGACAGGCCAGCCGGATCGGACTGTCCCTCAGGCGAAAAAAAGAACGAAGACGGAGGTGTAGTGAAGAGATGAGAGAGAGAGAGACAGAGAGGCTCTCTTGTAGTTTCTTCGGAGCGTGATGCTTCCGGAGAAGGTTGTTGATGTCCTTTGCAGTCTGTAGACTGTCGATCTGCACCGCGTGAAGGCGGACATCGTTGTAGCACAATCTATCGGTTCGAGGGCGTTCATGTGATGTAAAGTCGATAAACCTTAATTTTTAAAAAAGTGTAACTTGTTGTTCAGAAGATCACGCACGCGTGGATATGCCCGCCGATGTATTTGCCAAAGACCTGAATCTGACAGGGAACGCCGAGTTGGCAAAAGAGCGTCGAGCCAGAAGGATACCATCTAAGGGGGAAATTGTTGGCATAGATGCGGAGTTCATTTCGATGAGCCAGGTTGGAGCTGAAGAGAGAGAGAGAGAGAGAGAGAGAGAGAGAGAGAGAGAGAGAGAGAGAGAGAGAATAGAAAACAGTGCGTTCTTATAACCCGCACTAAGGGTAAAATCTATGCGCTATCCAAGAAGGCCAGTGATACGAGTTCTATGTTCGTATGTGTTTTCTAATTTTTTATCCTGCGCTTTCGGACTCTCCAATTCTGCCGTTCTCGCATGATTAATTTTGTGAATCTAGATGCTTCCTTATAGAGTGTAAGAAACGGCCTGGTAGAGAAGGATAGTAAGGGAAAGAGAGAGAAAAGAGAGGATGAGGGAAATAAAAAGAGAGGGGGAAAGAGATAGGGATAGGGAGAATGATTGAGCAATCTAGTACTTGTATATTAGTAATCAAGTCATCATTTTTACAGGATGGAAGTCGGAAAGGAGTTGGTCGTGTTTCGGTAATTGACGCCACTGGAGAATTGGTCCTCATGGATGACTATATTGTGACTTGCGAAGGGGACGTCATCCATGATTACCTGACTCAGTACAGGTGACTATGATGACTGGAGCTCCCTCTTTTTCGTATGAGATGACTAGAGCTCCTTGCCTCCTATGATCGATGATTAGAGTTGCGCGTCCTCAAGAGCCATGACTATCTGAATCAGTAAAAGTGACTATGAAGACTAGAGCCTCCTTCCTTTCAATTAAGATGACTAAAGGAACATCATCATTGTATTTTCTTACCCAGTACAGATGATTATAATGACTAAAACTATTTCCTGTATTCTTCTAATTCTCAGTTGCACAGTTTAAAAGCAGTGACACCTGGTTAAGATGACAATTTTCATTATCCCCTAGAGCCTATATTCATCAAAGCCAAGCGCTTCATTGCAGCGGCATAATTGACGGAGATTTATGTCCCAATCGATCTAAAAAACATCTGACAACGCTGAAGATAGTCTACATGAAGCTGTTGCACTTAATCGAGCGAGGCGTCATTTTCGTCGGTTCGTTTCCAGGAAACAGGGAGCTTCAACTTGGATCTTCTAAAAATGATTTTGTTCGTAGAAGCTCATTTTTGTGTTGATGTTTGGTCACCTAAAAACCTGAGGGAAAATGTTTGGTGTCCTAGAAACGAGAAAGAGAAAACCTGTATGAATGAGAAAAAGAGAGTTAGATTTATTTCATTGTTTTAGTTATATATTTAAATATATTGAAGAGAAAAAATTGAATGAAAAGTAAGCAGAGGAAATGTAAGAGTTTTCGATTGCAGGGCATGCTCTTTTCAACGATTTCTCGATGCTGAACATCCACGTTCCCGAAAAACAGACCAGGTTCTGGGTTAAGCAAATATTTTTTTTAAAGAACCGAGAAAAAAGAAAAGACAGAAAAAAGATGAAATTTTTAAATCCACCTTCCTAACCTTAGCTCGGGTAGAAATGGCTGAAATAGGACATGACGGTGAACTTGAAGAAGGGCGAATTTCTTTTTTGTTTTCTTTAAAAAACATAGCCAAATGAAAAGGCTAACGAGAGAGTAGAGTGCAGCGGGGAAAAGAGACGGAAACAAGAAGATGATAAGCAGCAAGACATAAGAAGAAGAAGGCGGTACAAAGAAGCAGTGCAAGAAAAGGTACAGACGAGACGGAAACAAGAAGATGATAAGCAGCAAGACATAAGAAGAAGAAGGCGGTACAAAGAAGCAGTGCAAGAAAAGGTACAGACGAGACGGAAACAAGAAGATGATAAGCAGCAAGACATAAGAAGAAGAAGGCGGTACAAAGAAGCAGTGCAAGAAAAGGTACAGACGAGACGGAAACAAGAAGATGATAAGCAGCAAGACATAAGAAGAAGAATGCGGTACAAAGAAGCAGTGCAAGAAAAGGTACAGACGAGACGGAAACAAGAAGATGATAAGCAGTAAGACATAAGAAGAAGAAGGCGGTACAAAGAAGCAGTGCAAGAAAAGGTACAGACGAGACGGAAACAAGAAGATGATAAGCAGCAAGACATAAGAAGAAGAAGGCGGTACAAAGAAGCAGTGCAAGAAAAGGTACAGACGAGACGGAAACAAGAAGATGATAAGCAGCAAGACATAAGAAGAAGAATGCGGTACAAAGAAGCAGTGCAAGAAAAGGTACAGACGAGACGGAAACAAGAAGATGATAAGCAGCAAGACATAAGAAGAAGAAGGCGGTACAAAGAAGCAGTGCAAGAAAAGGTACAGACGAGACGGAAACAAGAAGATGATAAGCAGCAAGACATAAGAAGAAGAAGGCGGTACAAAGAAGCAGTGCAAGAAAAGGTACAGACGAGACGGAAACAAGAAGATGATAAGCAGCAAGACATAAGAAGAAGAATGCGGTACAAAGAAGCAGTGCAAGAAAAGGTACAGACGAGACGGAAACAAGAAGATGATAAGCAGCAAGACATAAGAAGAAGAAGGCGGTACAAAGAAGCAGTGCAAGAAAAGGTACAGACGAGACGGAAACAAGAAGATGATAAGCAGCAAGACATAAGAAGAAGAATGCGGTACAAAGAAGCAGTGCAAGAAAAGGTACAGACGAGACGGAAACAAGAAGATGATAAGCAGCAAGACATAAGAAGAAGAAGGCGGTACAAAGAAGCAGTGCAAGAAAAGGTACAGACGAGACGGAAACAAGAAGATGATAAGCAGCAAGACATAAGAAGAAGAAGGCGGTACAAAGAAGCAGTGCAAGAAAAGGTACAGACGAGACGGAAACAAGAAGATGATAAGCAGCAAGACATAAGAAGAAGAAGGCGGTACAAAGAAGCAGTGCAAGAAAAGGTACAGACGAGACGGAAACAAGAAGATGATAAGCAGCAAGACATAAGAAGAAGAATGCGGTACAAAGAAGCAGTGCAAGAAAAGGTACAGACGAGACGGAAACAAGAAGATGATAAGCAGCAAGACATAAGAAGAAGAAGGCGGTACAAAGAAGCAGTGCAAGAAAAGGTACAGACGAGACGGAAACAAGAAGATGATAAGCAGCAAGACATAAGAAGAAGAAGGCGGTACAAAGAAGCAGTGCAAGAAAAGGTACAGACGCTCGTCGAAAACTTTTTTCTTCACTTAAAGTATAAAAAAACAACAGAGGCCCGCGAATAATTTTTTTGTTTTTTTTTTTGCTAAAGGGTCTTCCCTTATGATTTGAAAACAGAGGCACGCCGACAGAAGGTCTGACATGACTATTAAACCCCTGCGTCGAAGAGGGGGCAAACGAACGAGTAATGACTGAGGAAGGGATCCTAACACGATATGCACGATAGTCAATTAATTATTCCAGGGATACGGTCCAGCTGTTTCGATTGCCTCCGCAAAGACTGATTTCACTGCAGTTTTTGGCGTGGCATCTTTTGGGTTTGTATCTTGCTTTATACGAAGATACAAACAGTTTTGATGGAGAAAAAAACCTGATTCAAACAATTATTTTGAATGTATCTTTTTTAAGTTCAAATGTTAGAATCATTCAACAGTTGAACAACTAAATATTACTCTATCAAAATTGAATAAAATTGCAGAAACGAAGATCCAAGATGGCGTGCATGACTCCATAGAAGACGCAAGGATCGCTTTGCAATTGTTCCGAAAGTGGGAAGAATTGTCGAAAGCAGGTGAAGTTTTGCTTTCTCAAGACAGGAAGACTCGCTTTCTTTCTGAACTCTATCTGTCTTAGCTACAATAGATTGTATGTTTCTATCACTAGCTTAGTGGGTGGAATCTATGCGCAGTGCAAACAAAATTTAGAAAAAATTTATTTTATGACGCGCCGAATCATTCATCGCGCACACCTGGTCTGTTTCAAGATTAGTCTAGTTGATGTACATGCTTCTTCTGCATAAGGTCATGGAAGAGCCTAGTTTAGTTGCGAGATGTTGATAGGATTCGATAATGAAAGACTGGGTGCCTCTTCTCCAGACCATGATTCATGTCAAAGGTACGCTGAACTCGGTGTTGCGAGATATCTACGCTAAAGGGAAAGCGACAAACTGGAAAGTTGGAAAAGACGTTGTGGTGGAACCACTTGCAGGTACTGTTCGGCTGGTTTTCTAGATAGAAATATACCCTACTCCTTTATGTTTATAAGCAACGGATTTTCATATCAAACAAAGAAGCGGAATGCCTGCAGAAACATGTGCAAAAATCGTGTGGTAGGGCGGGAACCGAACCCGCGACCTTCGCTCTCCGGGCGACTCTCTTACCCACTGAGCTACACACGCACACCAGTGTGTTTATCTTACCCGCACTGCGGGTTGAATCTAAGCGCAAATCTATGCGCTATCCAAGAAAGCTGTTGTTGTTGTTGTTGCCCGCAGTTGCAACGAGCAGTTTTAGTAGAAATTGCTAGATCAGAGACCGAGGCATGAGGCCAAGATCTCTGGATCTCTCCACAGGTCCTCAGGTAGTAGAGCACAGAGCAGCGCGGCTGGCGTAGGCTGCTCCGTCAGCAAAAACCCTGTCGTTGTGGCGGGAGGGGGGATAGGATCCATTTGCAGCAGCGAACTTGCGTTGCTGTTGTCGGCTGCATCGCGTGAAGGCGGATCCCGTTGCAGCACCTGTTCATGCTATAGGCCTTGTGAGTGGGTGGTCAAGCCGGCCTAGCATCGTTTTGGGTGTGAGTAGAGACTCGCCTGTCGTTGACCGGAGATAGGCAAGAGGCTATTTGACTGGCGCTTCGACTCGCCATTGAAAAGTATAGCGGAGTTTCGGCTGATGTCCGGTGGCATGCCCAGGCCGGTCCGGCACCGCCCTCATTGACGAGCTATACTACCCAGTTTGTTTCACGGCGGGATTTCTCCCGGTACCTCCCAGCACGAATTATTTATTATTTATTTATTACATGTTGTTCATATAATATACAATGATAATACACAAACATCATGAGGGTTATAGTGATTCCAACAAGTTGGAAGATAATAAGCATTAAAGGAACAAACCAAACATTAGATCATGAACATTACAACTGAACACATGAACACATTGAGCGGAACAATATTATAAATACTAAACACTTGAATTTAATTCAGTAAACAGACGAGCAGATCTTATTGCGAATGAATTTATACGACAAATTGTTTTCGGGGCACGAAAATGTAATTTGAAGTTAGATCCACGTGTCGCGGATTGTCTTAAATTATAGAAATGGGGTTTTCTGTCTGAAAGAGTTGTTTTTCCCCCTATTAGTTTTAAAAGTAAACTCAAATCGTTCGATTCTCTTATGCTTTCCAATGAAAGAAGGCCTAATTTTTTGTTTCTAATTTGACTGTTTGGCATGTTTATGTAATCAGTACCAAAGCAGCGATAGAAAACTCGGCGAGTGAAAAAGTTTTGGACGTTTTCCAATTTTCTAATATCTTTAACGAAATGGGGGGGAATAGACAGTGGTACAATGTTGAAGAATAGATTTAATATAAATGTTATAGGCATCAATGAGCACTTTCGTGCTCTTACTTTTGAGAACTTTTAGAATGAGATAGCATTTACGTTTGGCTTTCGATGCGATTATAGAGCAATGAGAAGAAAAGGTTAATCTATTATCTACAATGAAACCTAAATCACGGATCTCATGACAATATTCAAGGTTGGATCCGTTCAATGAGTAAGGATAACGAGGGGGTTGTTGTGGACCTATTCTTAAAACTTTACATTTGGGAAGAGATAACGGTAATTGCCAAGCTTTTGACCAATCAAGAACAGAATCTATAGCGTTTTGCAAATGAGTATGAGAGTCATTAGAAGACAAGTGCTTATATACTTTCATATCGTCGGCGAAGACCTTTATTTTACAAGAAGAAGAGGAAATTTTAGAAACAATATCTGAAGTGAAAATGATGAAAAGTAATGGGCCGAGAACACTGCCCTGGGGGACTCCACTGCTCACAGTGAAGCTATCGGAAAGTGCGTCTCTAACCCTAACTTGATAGGTTCTGTTACTTAAGTATTCTTCTATCCAAGAAACTATCTTAATTGGAAATTGATATTCTTTGAGTTTATGGATAAGTTTAATATGAGAAACTTTATCAAAAGCCTTTTCAAAATCGAAGTAAATTATATCTGTAAATTTCTTCTTATCAATCTCTGATGTACATTCGTCTAGAAATAAGAGCATAAGTTGTTCTCTGGATCTCTTGCGACGCAAGCCATACTGGTCATCATGAAGAATATCATTTCTTTTACAGTGATTATCAATTTCTTTAGATAAAAATTTTTCGAATATACGACAGAAGAGAGAAGTTATACTAATTGGGCGATAATTAGATGGGCTGTTGAAAGGGGGCTTCTTTTTGACTGGAGTCACTATAGAGTGTTTCCATCTTTGGGGGATCTGAGCCTTCTGATAGGAGTCGTTATATATGATTTCAAGAGGGATGGATAAAGGTACGGCAATCTTTTTTATAAAGAGCATGTTTAAATTATCTGGAGTACTACAAGAGGAGATTGGATACTTTTCAATTAGATCACAGATTTCATGACGTTTAAATAATGGTGTTTCTGGATCCAATATTGTTTTGATAGGAGAGGGTTCAAAAGGAGGAAGTATTCCATTATCTTTAGTAAAACATTTCTGAAATGTTCTAGCAAGAAGATTAGCTTTTTCTAAATCTTTAGTCATAGTAATACCAAGCTCATCTAGTAATATATCAACACCATTCTGCTTCTCTGTGGTGTTTGTTCTAATGAATTTGAAAAACAAGTTTTTGTTCTTGCTATTCACAATAAATTTTTCAAGGCTACCATTAAATTTATCTACATACTTCTTGCACTTTTTACTAGCTCTAACATATAACTCATAATCGGCAACAAGTTCACTAGAGAGGTATTTGTTCCACAAGTGAAAGCGTTTACGCTTAGCTCTTTCTATATGAGAGGGAAGAGGAGCGTGAGTTGATAGACTCACCTTCTCTAGAGGAGCAAATTCTGTCACACAACTGTCTAATACCAATAATAGCAATTCATACTTGCTATTGGTATCATCGCTTAGACTTAAAATGGAAGTCCAATCTAAGTTAGATAAGAAACAGAGTAAAACTTCGTAGTTTATTTTATTGAAATTGAGTCTATAAGAATATAAGGGAAACTCATAGAATAAGGACAACTCAAATGTTATTGACTCGTGGTCAGAAGAACTAAAAGATGGGGTTACAAGTGAGTTTTTTTACCACTTTGGGACTATTAGACAGGAGAAGATCAAGAATATTTATACCTCTTGTAGGTCTTTTTATGTACTGGGTCATTTTAGTAGTCGCACAGAAATCAAGGAAATTTTTGGAGTAGTTTGTTAGAGAAGTAATTGGAGTAGAAGTCCAGTTAATATCTGGAAGATTGAAATCACCTATAAAAACACACGGATGATTACAAGTCACAAGGTCACTTAGGAGTTTGATCAAGTTATTGCTGCCTTGTGCATCAATATGAGGAACACAATAAACAACGACGAATCTGATTATGTGGGACTTGATATCGATGTCAATCGCTAATACTTCATAGGAGTTTTTAATAGTCTGGGATAGAATGACTTCATGGGAAAGGGTTGAGGCTATGAAGAACAAAACTCCCCCACCACTAGTTTGTCCCTCTCTATCACATCTACAAATGAAGTATTGAGAGGAGAACGATGAGAGGAGGAAAGAGTCGGGAAATGAGTTGGAAAGCCACGTTTCACAAATCGCAATAACAGAGAATTTCTCAGAGAGTAGAAGTTGCAAGTCTCCTATCTTGTTAACTAAAGAACGAACGTTGGCAAAATAACATTTAAAATTATAAACAAGCGACCGGAGATCATTACTTAGTTTGATTGAAATGGAGATCGGTTAACATGAGAATGACGAAAGTTAGATTGAGAATTGAGTTGGACATAACGTCTAGGTGGGTGGCGGATAGTTTGGGCCATAAGTGGTTGAGGAGAAGATGGGAGACGAGGGAAAATGAAGTTAGGGATGAAAGGTTTGGGTTTGGAATTGTCTTTTCGCCAGGTGAGGATGGCTCTTTCATATGCGCGCTCGCATCTGGTCTGGGAATGTCTTACAAAAAGGTTGTGGTTTCTGAGCAGAAAACTCTTTGAGAGTACTGCCTGTTGAAAATCCACAGTTGGCATAACGATTTTCAAGGGTCTGGGATTGGAGTTATGGGGGTTGAAGGGGATATGAGATGGCATGCGATAAACTTTCTCGGGAATGGCCTGGACATCCAGGTCATTGAGGATTCTGCGAACATTCAGGAGGTCTTGGTCGGCACGTGCAGCAGCAGAAGGCGAAGGAGATTCCGGGAGGCGAAAGAGGACAAGAGAGCGATAGCGTTCTCGGCGATCAGCTATTTCAGATGGGGATTCGAAGTATCGGAACGATGGGTCAGAGATTGGAGGGGGCTTAGAAGCAGGAGTAAAATGAATCATAGGAGAAGAATTCTGGACATTCGAAGATATGACATTGTTTTTAGAAGTAATCTTCTCGACGGTAAGAGTAAGAGTGTTAAGAGTATCTTTGAGTGAAGAAATGGATTTGGTCTGTTCTTCAATTATAGACTGGTACTCAATACACATCTGCTCCAATGCTTCGTTGCGATGTAGAACTGCTTTCATCATCTGGTGGAGTTCTTCGAATGAGTCGGATGTTCCCACATCGGCCCTTCTTCTCGTCGATCGTAATCTGTTAAAGAGAGAACCAAGCGGGGATGATTGAATATTTTCTGCAGAAGAAGACATACTGAAGATCCCAAATACAACGAGTCTTACTAACTTTATGAGGTGCCAAGTTTAGAGAATAGCCTTGGCACCAGGCGTTCCGTTAGTCCAGCTTCGAAGATTCAGTCGATGAGGAGCTCGCAGTTGTTAATCATTCATCACTTATGCCGCGTTGAGAAGAAGACGAAAGGGGGAAATGACTTTATTCGCTTGGGGAACTTTGTTCACAGAGAGAGAAAACGAAACTCGACCGCTCAGTGTGAAGAAAAGGAAAGGAATGTTTTTCGTAGGGAGGCGTGTCCCTCTATCCGCCACCTGAGGTCGCGCTCGATTCCGGACTGGTTGATCCGGCTCTATCCGTGACAGGCTCTTAAGGCTGTAGAGTCATGAATGGCCACTGTTGCCAGTGTGTTTCGAGCCAAGAAAGCTAGAAATAGAAGTGCTCTGATCGTCTGCAACCTCTCTTTTACATCACACGCTCTCGCGCTTTATACAGGGTGGCCCATAAATAGTGTTACAAATGTTTGAGAACATTTCCTGAGGAAGTGACCGCACGTAGCGGTCACTTTTCTTGTTTTTTTCCGATTCCCCGTAATTTTTTATACGTGTCAAGTGAGTTTCGATTGAATCCATCGATGTTTAGGGTAATGACAGCGTCGAATCGCTTGCGAACTGCGATCATTCGCCTACACACTCTTGGCCACGCCCCTGCTCGCATTGCTGAAACGCTTCGCCTGCCTCGCATGACAGTGTATCGAGCGATCAAACGATTCGAGGAGCTTGGCACATCTTTGGACCGTCCAAGGCGAGGTCGTCCTCGCACTGCTCGCACGACACAACTCATCGAAACCGTTCGGAGTCGGATCAACCGAAATGCACGACGAAGCATCAGACAGATGGCGCAGCAGCTCCCGATGAGCCGAACTTCATTGCAACGAATAGTCACGAAGGAGCTGGGACTCAGGTCGTATCGTACACGGAAGGCCGCTTTTCTGTCGGCTCGCAACAAGTCGGAAAGAGTCAAAAGATGTCGCGACCTTCTTCGTCGTACGCAACAAGGCGAACATTTCAATATGGTGTTCTCTGACGAAAAGCTGTTCACCGTGGAAGAAGTCCACAACTCCCAAAACGTCAGAGTGCTTGCGAAGGACGCAGAGCAAGCCGATAGCAAGGGTAGAACGGTCCAACGCAGTGCACATCCAACTCAAGTCATGGTCTGGGCGGGGATCTGCGCAACAGGAAAAACACCGCTTGTTTTCGTCGAGAAAGGCGTCAAGATCGACACGGAATACTATCTGAAACATGTTCTGCAAGACGTGCTCCATCCATGGTCTCAATCGCATTTCAATCAGAGGACATGGACCTTTCAACAAGACTCAGCACCAGCCCACAAAGCTAAAAAGGTTCAAACGTGGTGCAAGGAAAATTTTCCCGGCTTCATCACAACAGCAGAATGGCCGGCCTCATCACCCGACCTGAACCCGCTCGATTATTCCGTTTGGGCCTACTTGGAGTCCAAGGTAAACTCTCGCTCCCACCCAAATATTGATTCCCTGAAGAATGCCCTTCAGGCAGAATGGGACAACATCGGAGTCGAATACCTTCGTACAGTGGTGGAGGCGTTCCCAAAGAGACTTCGAGCTGTAGTTCGGGCAAAAGGAGATCGTTTGAGCTGAACTTTTGCGTGAATGTTGACATTTATGTTGTTGATAAAATATGTTAATTTGAGATGATTTTCTCTGTTTTGAAAAAAGGTATAACAATTCCAATTTGTAACACTATTTATGGGCCACCCTGTAAAGACCTGCCGTTCCCTCATCATTAGTCATCTTGACACATACTTTCTGCGGGTTGGAAGAAACAGCCTGACGCACACAATGTAATACACATCTTGAGGCTAATACAAAAAATGCTAACATGGTTAATAGCATAGCTCATCAGTTTTTGTGTCTAAGTTTTAGACGAAAAAAAAGATCAAAATGGTATTTATGAGACTGGTCGTTCTATGCCGTCTGTTCCTAGGCCGTAAAGCCTTGTTAGCCTAATTTGAGCTGAGCGTAAGCAAAAACGTATGTTTTTTTTCATACGTTTTTGTTAGTAAAAACGTCATTGAAAATGTATGTTACATTTTTTCTCATGTGTTTAGTGCACTACCACGTTGTTTATGGGGGATATAGTGGTTGTAATGCTTGTTTAGAAGTACTGAAACACGATGAAAGGGTTAGCGAAAAGTACGCTTATAATGGGTAAGTGACTTTAAAAATAAATGTGTAGTGGAAAAGTGCAACTGGTCAATACTTAACGTCCAATTATGAATAGCTAAATGAGAAAAGAGAAGAAATGAAGAGGAAGACGTCTCTCAAGGTGAGTTATCCTTAATTGAAAAGAGCTTTATTTTTTGAGAAGCGGAACTGTCTAAGAATAACCTATAGGTTGTTCTTGGGTTCATCAAGTTGCACTATTTCTCTTAAATAAAGAAGTCTTTAAAGTTGTACACAAACTTCACCAAGTAAGAGGCTTCTCCAGAGTTTGTTGTAATAAAAAATTATCTTTCTGGTTCATTTTGAGGTTCCTTTCAGTTGTGAATAGAGAGATATAAAGTGATACGGTAGGATAAGGATAAGAAGAAATTTGTTTTTCGAGCAGAGCGTTTTTTTCATACGTTTTTGTATGCAGGGAAGTCAGGAAGCATGAGCAAAGAAGCAACGCCTGATGGGAGGGGCGAACAACGGGAGACCGAGAGCCAATAAAGCTGAGCTTTGACCCCCCCCCCCTCTGATCCTTCTCCCGTTCCCTGTTTGGGGTTCATCTCCTTATCACAAGAAATCTGAGAAACATCCCTAATCTTCTTAATACTTGTGTACATAATTGTTCTTCATATAAATCTCATCTAGTAATGTATTTTTTCCGAAGAAGTACTAATATTAACTAACATTTCACAGTATAAGAAGACAAAACCTCATATTTAATATGTATTTATTTTATGTATTAATCAAGCATATCGCACCATTTTCCTACTCAATTGAAGACCTACTTCGAAATTTTTAGCAATTTTCTTTGATTCAAGTTGAATAATATCATATTTTGTACTCATTACTAAAACATGTGCAAAAAATCTCACGCGATGATTCTAATCATTTGAAGAAATGTTTAATGTTTTTTGTGTTTATAACATGTATTCAAGCAATGTCACTGCCAATGCTGATCTGATAAAATCGCGTTTCAATATTGATCTAGAGCTCTAAATGATTGTAACGAAAAGGAGAAATATAAAAAGCAAGTTGCACGATACTCAACGGCTGGTTTTTGTGTTACAGATGTTAATTCGTATTTGAAACGAAATTTTACTGATAAAAAAAAACAATTTTAATATTCAAGGGAAAGGTATTAAACTGTGAAAATGAGCAGTTTGAAATCTTATGGAAACAGTGCACATAAATAGTTTTAAAATTGATTGAGAAAAAAATGTGTGACAATGACGAAAGCATCGGAAATGAACTCTTGGTTCTAATGCATCAAAATGTTAAATTTTGAAGAAGAAAAAAACTGTTCCATCAATTTGAGCCAGTCGTCTGATGAAACGGATATTATTCTAGAAAAGTTTACCAGAAGATTGAAAGGAGGAAAGTAAGTTTAGAGCTTCAAAAAAAAACTTTTGGAAGTCTCCCTAATGTAGGCAAACATCCCCTTTCTGCTATTCAGTATTTCGTATTTTGCAAAACATTATTTTAAAAAATTTTTAAATGACAGAACGTTTACCTATAATGAAAAAACGAGCTTGCAGCCAGTTTATTAATTCAAGGCTGTTACTGGAAAGTTGAAAATAACAATGGCAAAAGCAGCTCTGGAAGATAAAGGTAACCAAGAGATATTTATCGCTTGAATTGAGTAAGAATCCGGAGAACGTGATAAGTTAAACCTAAGAAAATAGCTACTAATCGATAAAATTTAATTTTTCGACCTGTTAGAGGGTTCATCTCACCAAAATTAAACTTTGAAGAGAAGAAACATCATTTTTCTTGTTTGCATCACCAAATCTTGTTTAATGGGTCTCACTTCTTATCTACTAAAATTCTTTTACCTCAAGTCTTTTCCATTGTGTTTCTGTAAACCGCACTACAGGTAAAATGTACAAATCTATTCGCTATCCAAAAAGGCTAGTTATACGAATTCTATGTTCGAAAGCGTTTTCCATTTCTCATGCAACGCTTCCGGATCCTTGTTGAGTTTGCGGTTCCACGATGATGAGTATTGTTGATCTACCCGCTTGTTTAGTGGGTGGTAAGAAATAGTCTTATTGGTACCCGATCCACTAAAAAGACCACTTTCTTTAAATTTTTCCATCTTCTGGCTGTAGATGGTTATGTATTCTATTCGGTTGAAAAACAATAACTTAGAACAAAGAAGTTCAATCGCTCTGCTCTTGCAGCTTTCCAAGTCATTCCGCAATACGTCATCGAACAGAATCGTCCATATTCCGCGTTAGATGTCTACAATAATCTGCATCAGGAGTACGGTAAGACGGTGAGTAATCAGAGACTTCTATACTTGTGAAAAAGGGAACATTTCATTCAAGTAACTTTTAAGAGCGTTTTAGGAGAGAATAGCGTATTTTTAAGATATAATACAGGTTTTTAATTACGTTTGCTTTCTTAATTACGTTTTCAGATAAGCGCCATAGGTTCGAACTGTTCTGCGTAAGACCCTCCGTTTCCTTGACGTGTGCCAAGAGATGGTAGTGAATCAAGTTGGGATACTAAAGCAAATGTTTTTTTTATCAACAATAAATGTGAACATTGCTTTCTTGCTGATTTTTTTCTTTGAATGATGCCTTCAGGTTATAATTTATTTCGCAGTTCTGGGAGAATTTTCGGTAGGAGTTCCGTCTATCACAAGTTTTATTTTTTCAATTTCATGCTAGACAAGTCTTGATGAAAACTTCTCATTATGAGTTTTCATGTTGTTAATTTTTGATTACGATATATGAAATTTGATAAGTTATAAATACATTTAAGAAATGTAAACAAGTTTTTATGTAAGGATTTTATCCTTTTCCAATGATTTTACCCTTTTCCAGTGATTTTTCTCTTCATTTTACCGATTCAAAAAACTGTTCTGGTGGAAACCAGAGCTTGAGTAAACTAATACTCTGAATTGCATTTTCAAGTTGGTTGCGAAAGCCTTGGAACATGGCGTCTCCCAAGATGTTCTGAAGGAGAAAATTATCTCCAAGCAGAAAATCTATTATGCAAATCAGGTTAGATTTTGCTTCAGTCTTCCTATTTGCTTCTAGAAAATTGATAGCTCATTGTAGGAGAGTCCTTTAAAATCTGGGTGGTCATTGAGGGTTAGAGGCAGAGAGAAATCTTCTTCATAGAGTTTGTCTCGTCCGACTCGGAGAACAGTGTCCGCTGTGTAGATGGCACTTCTTCATTTCACCCGGTTCTCGGCGTCTCCAGCTCTAAGTCCGACAGCAGCCAAGTCTACTTCGATGCTGGTTCGCCATCGAGTCTTTGGTCTCTCTCTTGGTCTCTTACCCTGGACATCGAGAATCCAGGTTGATTTCGAGACGGATTCAGGGTCAGCTCTTAGAACCTGCCCATACCATCTCAGTCTGCTTCCTATCAACTTCTCGAAAATGATAGTGATTCCAAGTCGAGCTCTTACATCTTCATTCCGCACCTTCTCCAAACGGGTGAGTCCAAAGCTCCATCTCAGCCTTTTCATTTCCACAGTGTGGAGTATTTTCTCGGTTTTCACAGTTTTTGGAGCACATTCGTGGCCATATAGCGCAACGGGTCGAACAACTGATCGGTTTATTATACCTTTCAGTCGTTCAGGCATGTGTCTGTCGCAAAGTATGCCAGTGACTTCTATCCACTTCAGCCATGCAGCATTGATTCTCGCATTCACTGTAGTTTCGAAGCCCCCATCTGAGGAGATGAAGGCTCCTAAGCCGTTGGAGCTATAAATTTCACGAATCATGGTGTTCTGCAATCCTATGGATGGAGATTCTTTGGTGCCGGCTTTTAAGTATTCGGTCTTGTCGATATTCGGACGCAGCCCGTATTCGTTGAACCGATTTTTCCATTTCTCCAGTTAAACCTCAAGATGTTCCCGGTTATCTGAACATAGAACAACATCATCTGCATACAGAAGAGTCTTTGAAAGGTTGAAATGTAGGTTGTTGTTGTTGTTTGGCGATTCCTCGGACTCTGGTCGTCTTTATGGATTCTTCGCGGGAAATCTGTTAAAGTAAAGGGTGGAGGAGTCTCGCGACCCTGACTGGGTTGCTCCATAGCTCCTCTGGAGTGCAGTGCTCCGATAGAGATGGGCAGTTGAGCAAGTTCTGCGTGTTGTGTTGTTGTTGTTGTTGTCTTGCCCATAGGTCCTGTCGAGGGGAGTCCTTTTGGGATAGGTTGGTGGTGAGGATCCTTTTGAGTCCGGAGAGAGTTTCTCCGTCTACACTCGCACCGCAGTCGGCGATCCTCTTGGCGAGACCCATTCGTTAACCGGAGAAGGGCAAGAGGTTATTTTACTGGCGCCTCGACTCGCCATTGAAAAGTATAGCGGAGTATCGGCTGATGTTTTGTCCGGTGACATGCCCAGGCCGGTCCGGCATCGCCCTCCTTTGACGAGCTATACTACCCAGTTTTGGTCCGCGGCGGGATTTCTCCCGCTACCTCCCAGCACGAATTCTTCGTAGGGAGGCGTCCCTCTATCCGCCACCTGAGGTCGCGCTCGATTCTGGACTGGATGCGTGTTGTGTCGCGTGGCTTGACAGCTGGGGCATGATTCGGCGATCGCTGTTGAGATTCGGTGGCGATAGCTATTGAGAAGACTGCTGTAGCCTGAGTGAATATGTGCAAGGCGTGTATGTGCAGACAGAGAAGTCTCTGTTTCATCGATAAATGGAGAAACTCTTCCAAGTACTTGATTACGACTGTAACTGGGTTTCGCATCAACTGTAGCTTTTGTATGAAGTAGCTGTTGAGCGTCTTTGTACGTAGACTCTTTTGGAAGTGTAGCTCTGGCCTGTTGTAATGACGTGCCGTATGTGTTCAGCGTTGCCTTCATGTTGCAGGGCGGTGGAGGAATATTACTGAGCTCAAACCCTGGTTGCTGTGAGCAGGAGCAAGCTGCGAGATATTGGTCGCAGAGAAGTCTGCAGTGGTTTTGTGCCGGGTGCACACGTTTCTCTTCTTGGAGGTGATCGATGGGCGTAGTCTTCAGACATCCTGCGGCGGCTCGTAATGCGGTGTTCTGCGTCGTTTGAAGCAATTGGATGCTGGTCTTAGACGCGTTGGGAGTCCAGACAGGAGAAGCGTAGTCTATAACACTTCTACCAATCGCTTTGTATGTCATAACCACCGTCTCTTTATCTTGTCTCCAGCTATTTCCTCCAAGAGCTCGTGTTTGTTGCGCCGTCGTACTTTCGTGGCAGTGGTGCGGGCATGTGTTGCGAAAGACAGCATAAGGTCGAAAATGACTCCGAAAATCTTCGGCGTCTTGTTGAGCAGTAGGTGCTGCCGGTGAAGTTTAACGTCCGGATGATGATGATTGTTGCCCGTGCGGTTCTTTTGGCGTTGAAAGGGGGTCCACGAGTTCACGGTAAAAGCTCAAGCACACAATCACACTCACTCACTTCTCTTTTTTCATTCTCTTTCGCTCTCTCATTCTCTTTTTTTTGCCTCTTTTCTTTTCGCCTTTTTTTTGGTTCGGGCTTTGGCTTTTTTGTTTTTTTAAATAAGATTCCATCCTTCCATCCATATTCATTCAACAATCAAACCTACATACACAACAGCAAGACCTTCATAACAGTTTACTGGTGATGAAATCTAACTATTTAGACTGGCAATGAGAAAAAAACATTCATTTGGCAATGGAATCTGCAACGTCGACAGGTCTATACCATAGGATTTCCGGATGATGGTTCACTTGTTTCGTCCAGGGAGTGAAGAGGGTGACGGCCTAGCCTTCGATGGGGCTACAGCCCACAAGTTCACACCATCGCAAGGAACCGGTTCATCCTCACCGGTATCGAGCGCGTCTTCAGGTGGCGGATAGAACGATGTCTTTTTGCACAAAAGATTGGAGATCGCGGGCTCGCCCGTCGCGGACCAAAATTGGATAGTATAGTTCGTCAAAGGAGGGCGATGCCGGACTGGCCTGGGCATGCCACCAGATAGAACATCAGCCGTTACTCCCCTATACAAAATATACAAAGTATAGGGGAGTCGAGGTGCCAGTAAAATAGCCTCTTGTCCTTCTCCGTTTAACGAATGAGTCTCGCGAAGAGGATCGCCGACTGCGGTGCGAGTGTAGACGGAGAAAATTTCTCCGGACTCAAAAGGGTCCTCACCAACCTATCCCAAAGGACTCCCCTCGAGAGAACCTATGGGCAAACAACAACAACAAGAGGGAAACGGTAGACTTGCTGGTTGAGACCGATAGAGAACGGGCGGTGAAAAACTCAGCCAGCGATGGCATGTAAGCGTTGAGATGGTCTGCAAGGATATCGAGCTCAGCGTTGTTCGTGCCTGGTCCCATGATGTGCACCGTGAAATCGTCCGCGTACTCGTGAAATTGATGTCGGCGGGAGGCTGTGTGATGGCGCGCACATAGAAGTTGAAGAGTGAGGGTGGGAGCACTGCTCCATGTGGCACTCCAGTGCGGATGATTAGAATTGTTGATTTTTCATCTCGAAATTCCGTCTTCGCCTGTTTGCAAGCCATCTCACAAGGCTTGGTGGGAGAGTTGATTCATGCAGGAGCAAAAGCAGAATGTAGTGATACACTGCGTCGAAGGCCTTGGATAAGTCAACTTGAGGTGTAGGTCGTAAGTAAGCGTGTCCATGGTCAGGATGAAAAGAAGAGGAGAGAGCGCAGACCCTTGATGTACCCTTGATGAAATGAAATTCTGATTGGCTCAGACGTTCCAGCTGGGCAACTGGCGGTGTATATCATTTGGATCCAATTGATCTTGGCCTCCGGAACTAAATGGTCTCTCACGGAGTAACAGATCATGTAAGACTAAGAGATAATAGATCAAATAAATAAAAACAATGGTTCATGGCTGGCATCGCACAAAGGTTTCACTAGTGGGGCCCTGCAGTGCAATGGATCGCCTCTGTTTCAACTTTCTGGGGATCCTTGTATGCAGTTCAAGGAAAGATTATACTCAATTTTTTAGATAAAAAAATTTTTGTGTCTGGCTTCTGTGACACGTGCTCTCTGCTATTTTTATTTAATCTCTCCATCTCGCTTTTTTAAATATTTTTAAATCCTGTTTTTATAATATAAAAACATGAAACATAAACATCATGTGGGTAGAAAGGAAAACAACAATTGGATTTAAAAAAAAAATTAAATCGTATTCTTTGATACTACAAACATATATGATAATTTAAAATCGTTAACTAGATAGGAACATTGTGAATAGATTGTGAAAAAAACATTTATCTCTACGTGTGTCTTTTTTCTCTTCCTCTGTTGTCTCTTTCGTTCCTTATCCTTCTCTATCACTTTTTCTTTCTTTCTGTTAGTCTCTCTATACATTTCTTTCTATTTGTATTTCTTTCTCCCTCTATTGCTTCTAAAAGATCCGGTGGCTGTTGAAGGACCGGCTGATTTCGGCGGCTGATGACGAGGCCTTAGCGAGTCTGGAAGCAGACATTGCAAGATACGGGGAGACTTATGCCACACTCTCATCCAAGTACAAGCTTGTCCAGCATGGTTGGTAGACGGGTTTAATAGTCATGTCAGACTTGTCAGCGGGCCTATGTTCTTCCCAATCATAAGGGTAGGCCCATAAGGGCCTTATGTTGAACAAAAAAATTTTTCGCGGGCTTTTGTTTTTTTAATCATAAGGATT
The DNA here is from genome assembly GCA_964056735.1 of Allodiplogaster pararmata. Classification (NCBI taxonomy): domain Eukaryota; kingdom Metazoa; phylum Nematoda; class Chromadorea; order Rhabditida; family Diplogasteridae; genus Allodiplogaster; species Allodiplogaster pararmata. Next base: position 46,890,752 of record OZ057403.1, read on the forward strand.
TTTCATAATAAGGATTTTTCATATTTATCATAAGAATTCATTGTTTTCATTTAATCATAAGGAAAAAAGGACCTTTATGTGAAATTTTTTTCTGCTTTTGGCGGGCGTCTGTACCTTTTTTGCACACTAAAAACCCCTGGGGATAGATAAAAGATAGGAAAAAAATGAACGTAAGAAAGGAACCCGATCAGAAAAGCAGATGGAAAAATAGGGAAAGAGAGTGAGGTAAGGTTTTAAGAATTGAAGAAGGTTTATATGGGGAAAAGGGAAAAAATTCTGTGCTACAATGATGTCCGCCTACTCGCGGTGCAGCGCGTCAGTCTCAGGACTGCAAAGGAAATCACCAAACTTCTCCGAAAGCAGCCCAGCTTCGAAGACACGCTCCCTCGGGAGCACACAATTCTCCCTCCATTTTTTGTAATGTGAGGCAGACTGACCCGGCCGGTCTGTCTCAATCTCTACTTCTACAAGCCGGAGACATCGAACGAAACCCCGGCCTTCCCACCATCTGGCTCTGCTCTACATGCCGAGAGACAGCGAACACAAACTGCATTCAGTGTTCTCTCTGCTCCGAGTGGGCACACATCAAAGTGAAGTGCAGCGGTATCCCATCGCTCAAAGACTACGTCCCTGCAACCTATCAATGCCCGCCATGTCAGAACCACCATCACACACCTTCGCCGCCTGCAGACGCCGCTCTCGCTTCAATCACTCGACACAGACGCAAAGACAACAAGAACCTGAGACTGTTACAATACAGTTGTAACGAGATAAATGGCAAGACAACGGAACTCCTCGACCTCCTGAAACCTGAGACTGCTACAATACAATTGTAATGGGATAAATGGCAAGACAACAGAGATCCTCGACCTCCTAACTCGCCTGAAGATCGACATATTCCTAATACAAGAAACGAAGCTGACGGATCGCGCTAAAACTCCTTCATTCCCCGGATACTCCATTGCTAGAAAAGACCGCGGAACCGACACAGGTGGCGGCCTACTCACAGGCATCACCCATTCTTTAATCTACTCCGTCGTCCCGTCTACCACAGATCCTCACCTGGAATCACTGACTGTTCGCATCTCGGACAACAACGGCCTCTCTCTGGACATCACTAATGTCTACATTCCTCCGATGACCTCCTGCAACACAGGCTACCAACCGGATCTATCCCCCCTTCTACGCAACCGCGAGAATTCCATCATACTAGGCGACCTTAACGCCCACGACTCCAGCTGGTACTCTCACTCGACAGACAACAGAGGAAACGTCATCTCCAGTGCTATTGACGACTCGGAACACGCCACTCTCAACCGCGACATGCCCACACGAGTTCCCTCAAACGGTCGCCCTTCCTCGCCAGACATTTCCATCTGCTCTCAGGATCTCCTTCAAAAAGCGTCATGGAAAACTATCACTGAAGGCAGCTCCGATCATCTTCCGATAATCATCGAACTAGAAGGCAGCAATTTCAACCACACTCACAGAGACGCAACCTTCACAAATTACCGGAAAGCGGACTGGGAAGCGTTCCAGCAACACGTCGAAGAAAGCCTGTCCAAAAATCCTCTTCCCAATCTACCAGCCGTTCAAGCAGAACCTCTCTTCCGAAGAATACTTGTATCAGCTGCAGCAAAAACAATCCCACGCGGCCGGATCAAGAAGAGAGAAGTCGCCCTAACGACAGAGATACGAGAATGGATGCATCATCGCGACACACTCAGAGAATCGAATCCGACAAGCGACCTTTTGAACGATCTCAACACGAACATAAGGAGAGCTACCGACAAAAACAAACGGGATATCTGGCGCGCACTGATGGAGTCCTTCGATCCAAAGAAAGATGTCAACAAGCTCTGGAAGACCATAAAAATCCTCAACAACAAAGGAAGACCACCGCCGAACTGCGCCATATCCTTCAGAAATGAGACGATCACGACCGCCTCCGATATCGCGAACCGCTTCAACAAAGCCTACACTTGTCCAGTCCAGTATATAACTTCAAAGGAAAACAGGAAGACTATGAGGAAAATACACCGCCTGTCCGCAGATGACTTCGAGGACTTCACTACCACAGACGTAGCAGCCGCCATCAGATCCACGAAGAAGTCCACCGCGCTTGGTCCAGATGGCATCGCTCCTATAATTCTCCATCATTTAGGTCCGAAAGGAATCAGCGCCCTGACTTCCCTGGTCAACAGCTCCCTACGCACAGGCAGGATCCCCATGATATGGAAATCGTCGATCATACTACCCCTCCTGAAAGCAGGCAAACCAGCATCCGAAGGCTCCAGCTACCGTCCGATATCTCTACTCTCGCCCGTCGCCAAAGTGATTGAACGGCTATTACTCGGCTCCCTACAGAGGCACATTCCCCCGGCAGACCACCAACATGGCTTCACGGCAAGACGCTCTACAACCTCGGCCCTCGTAACTCTCTCGAAGAGCATCGCAGACGGTTTTAACCAGAAACGTCCCGCTAGTCGAACGGTCCTCATGGCAATTGATATGTCCAAGGCATTCGAAAGTATCGACATCGTCAAGCTCATCGACCTCATTGAGACAACAACCGCGCCGAACTACATTAAAAATGGCTCGCCTCTTACCTTAGAGGAAGAGCAGGACGCACAAGCTTCCGCGACTCGGTATCAAGTTCCAGACTCTTCAGAAACGGAGTCCCACAAGGCAGCGCCCTCTCGCTCACGCTTTTCAACCTTTACCTCCGCGATCTTCCCACAGACGATGCCCACACGAACGTCATCTCGTATGCTGATGACATCACGATCTGGGCGTCAGATCCCGACATCAACGTCGCCTCCGAAAATCTACGCAGGGCCATCACGAAAATTGAAACCTTCCTCAAAGAACGGTCACTCATCATTTCCCCGACCAAGAGCCAGCTCATGCTTTTCACCCCGTTCAGTCGTGAATTCAAGTCTACTCTGGACATATCAATCTGCGGATCACCCGTCCCCACCGTCAACCAGGCCAAGCTACTCGGCGTCACGTACGACTCGATGTTCACATTCAGCCATCATGCCAAAGACATCGCGAGACGGATGTCGCAGCGCAATAACGTACTGAAAGCCTTAGCCGGAAGCACCTGGGGCAACCAAAAAGAAACCCTCCGCCTCACGTTCAAAGCCATCTCGCAAGCGATCTGCAACTACGCCGCACCCGCCTGGTCCACCTTCCTCTCGGACTCCGCTCACGCCAAAATCCAACGTTCTCAGAACTCCGGACTCCGCGTCGTGACAGGGAATCATCAAATGGCCGACACTGACCATATTCATCGCGAATCAAAGGTCATGCGCACCAAATCCCATCTGAACATGCTCGCCGCGCAGTACCTCGCGAGATCGTTGGACCCAGAACACATCCACCACGGCCTCCTCGACTGCCCAGCGCCCCCTCGCGCAATGAAGAACAACCTCGTGTTGAGCTGCAAGAAGACTGTCGAAGCCGCGAAACAGATGTCAAAGGATCCGAACAATGGGAAATCAGTCGCAAACACCGTACACTCGATGATGGTCTCGAACGAACTCCAATCGTTGAAGGGTGCCGTCATCCTGGGAGGCAGACCTCCGCCCCTTACCCAGGAAGAAGAGAAGGAGTTACCCCGCAAGACTAGATGCACGCTCAGCCAGCTCCGCTCGGGATTCAGCAGATTCATCAACAACTACCTCCACCGCATTGACGAATCCATCCCCGACGTGTGTCCCGATTGCTCTTCCGGACCTCACGACGTTGCGCATCTCTTCAACTGCCCATGCCACCCGACCGCGCTGTCTCCAATCGACCTCTGGACCAAGCCGCTGGATGTCGCAGCGTTCTTGAAGATATAAGAAAAAGAAAAAAAAAGAAGAACAAGAAACGAAGTACACAGACGTTCTTCGAAGCCGGCTACATCCGGCAACATCAACAACAACCTCCTGACCCGCCTGAAGATTGTCATTGTTGTCTTGCCCGACGGGTAATTCTTCCTTCGCGAGACACTGGCGAAAGTCGTCGAAGCTCTCGACCCTCCACCGTATTAAGCCCACACTCTCTCTCTTTCTCTTTTTTTAAACTCTCCATTTTTTCCTTCTTTTCTTTCTGATTATGAAATCAACAACCGAGTGCGGCCTATACCAAAGGTCGATAGGGCTAAGTGAAGTGGGGTTACAGCGACACGAAAAAATATGTCTCGAAGTATGCGGATCTATCTTACACAGTGGGAAGAGGGGAGATTCACTGGCCCCTATACGATGCAGGTAACTGTTAAGGAAACTAGAGTGACCGCTAAGTAATTGGGACAGAGTTATCTGATTTTCTCTGGATAGTTGGGACGTGGACTTGAGTATTCTGGGGGGTTTAGTGCCCAGAACTGGGTTGGGTCTACTATTTCTGAGGGCCACTTTTTAGTCCGAATCACTTAATGCTTCCGCCTGAAGATCGACGTATTCCTGAAACAAGAAACGAAGCTGACGGATCGCGCTCAAACTCCTTCATTCCCCGGATACTCCATTGCTAGAAAATACCGCAGAACCGACACAGGTGGCGGCCTAATCACAGACATCACCCATTCTTTGAACTACTCCGTCGTCCCGTCTCCTACAGATCCTCACCTGAAATCACTGACCGTTCGCATCTCGGACAACAACGGCATTTCTCTGGACATCACTAATGTCTACATTTTCCCGATGAGCTCCTGCAGCACAGGATACAACCCGGACCTTTCCCCCTTTCTACGCAAGTTCGAGAATTCCATCATATTAGGCGACCTTAACGCCCACGACTCTAGGTGGTACTCTCATTCGACAGACAACAGAGGAAACGTCATCTCCAGTGCCATTGATGACTCGGAACACGCCACTCTCAACCGCGACATGCCCACACGAGTTCCCTCAAACGGTCGTCCTTCCTCGCCCGACATTTCCATTTGCTCTCAGGATCTCTTCCAAAAAGCTTCATGGAAAACCATCACTGAAGGCAGCAATTTCAACCGCACTCACAAGGACTTCACTACCACAGACGTTGCAGCCGCCATCAAATCCACGAAGAAGTCCACCGCGCTCGGTCCAGATGGCATCGCTTCTATAATTCTCCACCATTTAGGTACGAAAGGAATCAGTGCCCTCACTTCCCTCGTCAACAGCTCCTTACGCACACGCAGGATTCCCATGATCTGAAAATCGTCGATCATACTACCCCTTCTGAAAGCAGACAAACCAGTATCCGAAGGCTTCAGCTACCGCCCGATATCTCTGCTCTCGCCCGTCGCAGAAGTGATTGAACGGTTACTACTCGGCTCCCTACAGAGGCACATTCCCCCGGCAGTTCACCAACATGGCTTCACGGCAAGACGCTCAAAAACTTCGGTCCTCGTAACACTCTCGAAGAGCAGACCATTTTAAATAGAAACTTCCCACAAGTCGAACGGTTCTCATGGCAATCGATATGTCCAAGACATTCGAAAGTAAGGACATAATCGACCTCTTCGAGAAAACAAACGCGCCGAACTACATTAAAAAATGACTCGCTTCTTACCTTAGAGGAATAACAGAACGCACAAGCTTCCGCGACTCGCTATCAAGTTCCAGACTCATCAGAAACGGAGTCCCACAAGGCAGCGCCCTCTCGCCCATGTTGTTGTTGTTGTTGTTGCCGGCAAACGTCTCGCGTCGAAGAGAGTTGGCTATGGAGAGCCGCTCTCTCCCTCTCTCTCTCCTCTCTTTTTTTAAATTTTTAAATACATCTCTTCTTCTTTCCTTCACAATAGTCTCAGAAATGAGGCTACTTCTTTTGGTTTCATCCAGAGATCTTCCAACGTGAGTCTTGTTGGACGTCTAGCGCATTTGAAGAGATGGGCCACGTCGTGAGGTTAAATTGAGACAGTCTGGGCAGTAGTCAGGTATCGAGTCATCGATCCGGTGTAAGTAGTGGTTGGTGTACCTGCTGTAGCCTGAGCGGAGTTGGCTCAGCGTGCAGCGGGCGTTTCTGGAGAGGTCCACTTCTTCTTCATTTATGTCCGGTGGTGGTCGGCCGCCCAGTATGACTGGACCTTGGATGGTTTCCTTTTCTTCTGAGACCATGTTTGTGTGGACTCGGTTGGCGACGCTTTTCCCGTTGTTCTTCTCTGCTGTTTCCGACAGGGCTCTTTCAATAGTGCTTCTGCATGCGATGTAAAGATCAGCTTTCATGTTGCGTGGTGGGGGTCCTTGGAGAAATAATCCGTGATGGAAGTGAGTTTGGCTCAAGGTCCTTGCCAAGTATTGGGCTGATAGCATGTGAAGGTGCGATTTCGATCTCATAACTTTAGCTTCAGCATGTATGTGGTCGACGCTGGCCATTTGATGGTTTCCTGTTACGATACGCAGGCCATTGTTCTGTCCTCTTTGAATTTTGGTATGTGCTGAGGAGGAGAGAAAGCTGGCCCAGGCTGGAGCTGCGTAGCTGTATATGGATTGGCAAATGGCTTTGTACGTGAGACAGAGTGTCTCCTTTTGGTTGCCCCATGTACTGCCGGCTAGCGCCTTCAGTACATTGTTACGTTGCGACATTCGGCCTGCTATGTCTTTCGCATGATGACTGAATGTGAACATAGAATCATATGTAATTCCAAGGATTTTGGCGGTATTCACGGTGGGTACGCTCTGACCTCCGATCGAGACATCTAGGATAGTCTTGTACTCTTTGCTGTAAGGTGTGAAGAGTAGAAGCTGGCTTTTGGCAGGAGAAATAGATAGTCCACGATCGTGGATGAACTTTTCGATGTGTGGGAGACCGGATCGTATGTGTAGCGAGGCAGTGGAAATGCTCGGATCTGACGCCCATAGCGTTATATCATCAGCATAAGAGACGATTTTGATGTTTGGATCGTTGTTCGGAAGATCGCTTAGATATAAATTGAAAAGAAGCGGTGAGAGTGCGCTGCCTTGAGGGACTCCGCTTCTGATGATGTCCGCCTTCACGCGGTGCAGCACGACAGTCTACAGACTTCAAAGGACATCAACAACCTTCTCCGGAAGCATCACGCTCCGAGGAAACTACAAGAGAGCCCTCTCGCCCATGCTATTCAACCTTTACCTCCGCGATCTTCCCACAGACTATGTGCACACGAAGCTCATCTCGTATGCTGAGGACATAACGATTTGGGCGTCAGATCCCAACATCAACGCCGCCTCCGAAAATCTACGCAGGGCCATCACGAAGATTGAAATCTTCCTCGAAGAACGGTCACTCATCATCTCCCCGACCAAGAGCCAGCTTATGCTTTTCACCCCGTTCAGTCGCGGATCTAAGTCTACTCTAGATATATCAATCTGCAGAGCACCCGTCCCCACCGTCAACCAGGCCAAGCTACTCGGCGTCACGTACGACTCTATGTTTAAATTCAGCCACCATGCCAGAAACATCGCGAGACGAGTGACGCAGCGCAATAACGTATTGGAAGCCATTGCCGGAAGCACCTATGGCAACCGAAAAAAACCTCCGCCTCACGTTCAAAGCCATCTCGCAAGCGATCTGCAACTACGCCGCACCCGCCTGGTCCCTTTTCCTCTCGGACTCCGCTCACGCCGAAATTCAACGTGCTCAGAACTCTGGACTCCGCGTCGTGACAGGGAATCATCAAATGGCCGACACTGACCATATTCATCGCGAATCAAAGGTCATGCGCACCAAATCCCATCTGAACATGCTCGCCGCTCTACCCAGAACACATCCACCACGGCCTCCTTGACTGCTTGGCGCTCCTCGAGCAATGAAGAACAACCTCGTGTTTAGCTGCAAGAAGACTGTCGAAGCCGTGAAAAAGATGTCAAAGGATCCGAACAATGGGAAATCATTCGCAAACACCGTACACACGGTGATGTTCCGAACGAACTCCAATCGATGAAGGGTGTCGTCATCCTGGGAGGCAGACCTTCGCCTGAAAGCCAGGAAGAAGAGAAGTTGCCCCGCAAGACCAGGTGCACGCTCAATCAGCTCCGATCTGTATGCAGCAGATTCATCATCCCCGACGTGTGTCCTGATTGCTCTTCTGGACCCCAAGATGTTGCGCATCTCTTCGATTGCCCGAACCACCCGACCGCGCTGTCTCAAATCGACCTATGGACCAAGCCGCTGGAAATCGCAGCGTTCTTAAAGATATAAAAGCAAAATAATAGAAGAACAAGAAACGAAGGAGAACACATCACAAGAAGTTCTTCGAAAGCCGGCTACATCCGGCAACAACAACAGGGGAAAAATATGCATCAGATTAAGTTAAGAAAGCATCAGATTAAGTTAAGAAGACGCAGGAAGCATGAGATGGAAAAGTGAATCAATTTGGGAAATGCAAGCATTATTGTGTGAAGTATTTTTTTTTAAAAATTAAATTCAGAAGCGAGAATTTTGAGCTAGCTAAAAAAAAATTTCAGAGACTAAAAGGCATCTCCAAAATGTTCATCTCCAACTCAAAACCTATTTCTGACGGACATGATATAGTAGTTGCATAAATGAAGATGATTCGCGTGGCGTGATGGAACCCGCCACTTAAACTTAAGTTATCATGTCTTAAGGTCTTGTGGCGGATTTCTATTTTTTTGAATTGAATTACAGGGTGGCCCATAAATAGTGTTACAAATTGGAATTGTTATACCTTTTTTCAAAACAGAGAAAATCATCTCAAATTAACATATTTTATCAACAACATAAATGTCAACATTCACGCAAAAGTTCAGCTCAAACTATCTCTTTTTGCCCGAACTACAGCTCGAAGTCTCTTTGGGAACGCCTCCACCACTGTACGAAGGTATTCGACTCCGATGTTGTCCCATTCTGCCTGAAGGGCATTCTTCAGGGAATCAATATTTGGGTGGGAGCGAGAGTTTACCTTGGACTCCAAGTAGGCCCAAACGGAATAATCGAGCGGGTTCAGGTCGGGTGATGAGGCCGGCCATTCTGCTGTTGTGATGAAGCCGGGAAAATTTTCCTTGCACCACGTTTGAACCTTTTTAGCTTTGTGGGCTGGTGCTGAGTCTTGTTGAAAGGTCCATGTCCTCTGATTGAAATGCGATTGAGACCATGGATGGAGCACGTCTTGCAGAACATGTTTCAGATAGTATTCCGTGTCGATCTTGACGCCTTTCTCGACGAAAACAAGCGGTGTTTTTCCTGTTGCGCAGATCCCCGCCCAGACCATGACTTGAGTTGGATGTGCACTGCGTTGGACCGTTCTACCCTTGCTATCGGCTTGCTCTGCGTCCTTCGCAAGCACTCTGACGTTTTGGGAGTTGTGGACTTCTTCCACAGTGAACAGCTTTTCGTCAGAGAACACCATATTGAAATGTTCGCCTTGTTGCGTACGACGAAGAAGGTCGCGACATCTTTTGACTCTTTCCGACTTGTTGCGAGCCGACAGAAAAGCGGCCTTCCGTGTACGATACGACCTGAGTCCCAGCTCCTCCGTGACTATTCGACTCAATGAAGTTCGGCTCATCGGGAGCTGCTGCGCCATCTGTCTGATGCTTCGTCGTGCATTTCGGTTGATCCGACTCCGAACGGTTTCGATGAGTTGTGTCGTGCGAGCAGTGCGAGGACGACCTCGCCTTGGACGGTCCAAAGATGTGCCAAGCTCCTCGAATCGTTTGATCGCTCGATACACTGTCATGCGAGGCAGGCGAAGCGTTTCAGCAATGCGAGCAGGGGCGTGGCCAAGAGTGTGTAGGCGAATGATCGCAGTTCGCAAGCGATTCGACGCTGTCATTACCCTAAACATCGATGGATTCAATCGAAACTCACTTGACACGTATAAAAAATTACGGGGAATCGGAAAAAACAAGAAAAGTGACCGCTACGTGCGGTCACTTCCTCAGGAAATGTTCTCAAACATTTGTAACACTATTTATGGGCCACCCTGTAGCTTTATCATCAAAGGATAGCTTTTCAAAGTCATATTTATAATGAATGCTTTTGTTTAGAATTGACCGTTATACAAGCATCGGGGACTACAGAGCAGTTGAGACTGACATTGGAGGATGGCAAGAAAACGGTAAAGTTTACCTGATAAAACAATCAAACGACGAGTCTTTTGATTGCTTTATCTGGTGTGCTTTTTGTTGTCAATTTTCCAAAATTACTGTTTTCTAAGATGAAATTTTAGAAGTTTGAAGACCGGTTGCTTGAAAAAATGGGCTAAGATGGCTCTTGAGAACACTTAGGCTTCATTTCAGTGTGACGAGTTACGGCTTCGTTTAGCGAGTCTGAAAGATGCTCGGAATGACGCTGCTGAGGCGGAGGCTCTTCAGATAATCTCGGAGAAGGGCAGAGTTGAGGTCTCGGAGAAGAACAGAGACTCTTTCTTTCCTCTCTTTCCCTCTCATTCTTCTTTGTATCTCACGAACTCTATAACTTATGCTCTGTTTTCTTCTCTCTCTTTCTTTCTTTTTTATCTTCGAGCTCTCTCTCTCACTCCATTCTATCTCTTCTACTCTCTTCTTTAAATCTCTTTCAAACTCTATATCTCTCTCTTCCTCTGTCACCCGCTCTCTTACCTTCTCTATGGCTTGTTAAAAACAAGTTTTCCAAGTTCGTACAATGATGATACAAACGCAGGCCGAGGTTTTGCCAGATACGAGCTATTGAGAAGAGAATGAAGCCGTCAAAAGCGTACACATGAGAAGTTGCTCTCATTCATCTCCAATCACAGTTTTCGATGAAATTTTCGAGTTTCAGAAAGTGCTCAACCAACGAAAAAGACTCGCGAAAGATATGCTGGATGTGATTGGTGAAGAATCAAGCCTTCCGAAGAAAAAGTTGATAGTTGGTTTCATAGGTAAACTGCCAACTGGCGAACCGGTTTCCTCAAATTGAAAGTGGAAAACTTTCCCCTATTTTTGCGATCGACCTATTGAAAAATCAAGACAGATTTTACCTATGGTTGGTGTGCGTGGAAGCGCTACCCTTTTCTTGAGCAATTGGGACTAGTGTGCGCTATGAATTGGCTCTTTTTCGAATCTGAAGTATGATGTTCAGGTTTTTATATGAGTTATTCACACTGTATATATAAATACTAAAAAACTTTTGTATCGAATTGTTTTGCTATTTCAGTAGCATGTATCAAACCGAGGTGATAGTCAATCAATGCTATTTCAGTAGCATGTATCAAACCGAGGTGATAGTCAATCAATGCTATTTCAGTAGCATGTATCAAACCGAGGTGATAGTCAATCAATCACTTAGTTTTTAATCAAATTTTCTGTAAGACGTAACACGCTTTTCGACCTGATTTTGGAAAAAAAAACTAAAACTAACTAATAAAACCGGAGCGTCGTTTATCCGATTTTAAATATTAAGGAGTCTATTGGCCTGGAAATGGAAGACTGCGACGAAATGTGATAAAAAAGAAGAATTCGAAGGTCGAGACTTTGACGAGTGTACTTCTCGGTTGTTGTCGAAGAAAGCAAAATTATAGAATTTGTAGTTTATATTTTGCTGTATTTATTGTTGTCGTGTCGATGTGATCTGAAAAATTGTAGTTGAGTCCAGTATTCAACTTGAGCTTATGATTTTACATATTTTTTCTCTTTTCTTTCTTTCCCGCATTTTTTCTCAGAAATTAATCCCAATCCTGAGTTTTTTGTTAACAAATATTTTCTATTACAAACATAGAAACCTTTCCAATGAATCTGTGAATGATAACTTAATGTACTTGTAAAATAATTTTAAAAAAACTATCTCTCTCCTTTAAAACTCCTTTGGCCTGTAGAACTAGAGGTTTTTTTCTCATTTTTTCCTGTTAAATTTGGAAGATGATCTTGATAAAAGAGTTTTGGAAACAACTGATCTGCATATTTTATGAAAAACCGTCATGCGGTAATGATGTCTGGAGTGACTTTGTCTTTACACTTAGTTGAGTCAATTTGGAACAATCATCCTTCTTCCATCCGTCCATAACCAAGAACTCCCTAGTAACTATTGAAAAGAGTTATCTCTGCTTAACAAAGCATGTGTTTTTATCTTGTGTACTGTATTTGTATATTATATAACTTTAAAAAATTTCTTAGTCTGACAGCTCCTACGCTTCGTTCGACTTCTAAGAGGTCATCTGATTCAGAATCGAATGTTCAGTAGTGACCAGTCAAGAGAGCTCAGTGAACAAGAGAAGGAGAAACTAGCCAAGCAAGACTTGGCTCCAGAACATAAGAGGTGTTTATCACGAAAACAGGACTGCTAATTTCGAAAGAGAACTCTGAGGAGGGTTCTGATTAGATGTTTTGTGAATACTCAGGCCCGAAGAATGCGAAAATGACTTCAAACAGATATCCGGCGGCCCCAAGACGAATTAATTTTCATCAAAAAAAGTATTTTTAAATGTATCGGTCCGTTCCTGAGATGGAATCAGAGACCCGACGGAGTTTAAAACAAAGTCTTGCCAACTTAGGATAAACTTGACAATTCAAATCTTGGTCCTGAAAACTCGAGATAGATGGAATCCAACGAAGTTGAATTTTGTATACATGTAGGGAACCCTCTCCTTTACTTTTCAAATTTCAGACTGGTCTGTGCGCAGTCTTTGAACGTCACATTGTTTTCTCATAAAAAATTAACTCATTTTTCAAAATAGTGATGAGAGCTGATAGGCTCGTAAAGTTAGAAAATAGAATATGTATGTAGATTGGTTCTGCAGCTTAATATCCACTGAATTAATAGTTTTTACCTGAAACTAAAAATACTTTAAATTGCTAAGTGCAAACGAGAGTATAAAGGTTATAAAAAAATTCTGGTAGCTCAAATTTGCAGAACTATTTCTTAATTCTAGAAAATTAAGTAGATTAATTTTAAAAAAAACTTGCCTCTTCGATAGGTGGAAACTTGAGAGAGACGCTCAAGCGAACTGGGATCGATTCTACAAACGGAACCGAAACAATTTCTTCAAAGTTAGTTATAACAGATATAATCAATGCAGATTCTGGCTGAACTCAAATCTATGAGCAAACCTTTCGTTCTAAAAAAATTTCCTCCAGGACCGAAATTGGAGCGCAATCGATTTGCAAGAGGCATGCAGTTCTACGGATCTGACGGTTCATTTCGCTGATATAATTTTTTAATGAATGCTGTTTTCAATTGATCTGCGGTTTTGTTAAAATGGTAGTATGCCTACATACTAGACAATGAGTCTCAATTTCAACTTAATACAACGGGCTGATCCACTCAAAACGATGTGGGAAAGTCGGTTGTGAGTGCAGTTATTCCACCATGCCTAAGCCTAACCCATTCATCAGCCACTAATTTACTAGGTTAGTTCATTGTCTTGAATGAGTACAGCAGGTGCTTTGCTTCGACGCAGGATCAAGTGGATAAAACCGAAATTTCTGCTTGCGCATTAGAGTTCTTATTTATTTCTTTATTCGTTTATTTGTTTATTCAAACATTATTCAAAATGTGACAACACATGGTATATAAATAAGAAACCTCAACTTGTCACAGAACACATGACAAAGAAACGGAGTGAAGGAAACCGAGCTATCATGGAATCCAATCTAATCTTATGGTGGTGAAAGGTTTTAAGATTGTCCAGGTTCAGCTGTGATGATGAGCCGTTTTTACGTTCTCTATCTCACAATTTACAGCAGTTATTGCAAAACGATTGCAAGGTTCAACGCAGAAGTTAACAGCTCAATTCTTTGCTGGGAAGGAATATTGGCGTGACTTTCGTGCTATAGCCGACCGATCACTAATTTCAGAAACCCTTCACTTATCTTGAAGCTGGATGTGGGGTGGGCAACATGCTTTTTCCCATCGCAGAAGCCTATCCGTATTGGAACTATCGGGTCGGAGAAGTTACCAAACTAGTTTTTTTGCATGGATAGAGGAAGGGCTAAGAAGTCAAATAAATGAGTTTCGAATGAATTTTTAATGCATAACAAATAAATTACTAATAGTTCAACACTATTAATGTTCAATTATTTGCTGAGAGCCAGCTCTTGAAATCTATTAATATATGTACATATCGAAGATTTGGAAATCAAGTCTTTGACAGTCACATGTGTCTTGATGTATAATTTAGGGGATAGTTTTTGCTTAGATATAGCAGAGAAGCCAAATAGTTTTTCCTTTTTTTTTGGAAAAAAATCTCGAAATGCAGAATTATCAGAAAATTCAACAAAGTATTTGCATCAACTCTTGCTTCTTTTTATCGGGCCCAGAAAGAAAACTTCTGCCTCGGCGGGAACTTTTGAGAAGTACTGTAGTTCTTACCCGTGAATTGAGCTTCGGCTCAAGTTGCACTCTTATGAACTCTGGCCCAGCCGGTTACAGGCATTTGATTTTTCCGCGAACGCAGTGACGCTCTTGAAAGAAAGAGCTAGAGAGAGCAGTGTTTCGGTGGATTGTGCGCAGTTTGATCTCACAGCATCCTACATGGAGAAGCCCTTGTTCGATGAACAGGTCATTCTTCACTGTATACATACATAGTCTATGTGTGAATGTTTTTTGTGAGTTTTAAAGTTGAGTGAATCGGTTGCTCATTGGCACGAGTATTGCATGGAAAGCAAAAGTTGCGGTTTTACTTCCCGCTAGGTGAAAACTTTGTACGAGTTTTAGCAAGCATAGTCGGCTCCTCTGTTGTCATGAATATTGAAACCGGGACATGGATCTGACAGGTAACGAATTAATTCGAGAAAAAAGACATAGAAAACACAGCATTAAAGTTTAAAATATTGAAGCCATGCTATATGAATGGTTATATATCTGAACGTTGCATGATGGTAGTGTGCGCGACTATTGTGCGAAGGGTCCCAAGCTCGACCCCCCACTTCTGTCAGATTCACCAGAACCAAGGAGGTTATGAGGTGTAGTGCTCTCTCACGAGTCTGACTCTTCTCATCGTTGCTAGACATACTAGCAGTGACCCAGCGGGCAGCCACTGAATATATCAAAATATGTCTATCCGGCATCTTTTGTTGTTGTTGTAGATTGCCCGCCGTAGGTCTCCGGCTGGGAAGAAGAGGTCATCTTGGTCATGACTTAGAAAACAATATCGTTACTTACATCATTTATCTAATAACATTTATTTCTCTTTCTCTCTCGGGGTTTCTTTCATTTTATTTTTATTTTTATTATTATTTTTTCCCCTCAATTTTTTTTCTCCGGCATCTCACGAGATCGTGTAACCTGCCGGGAAGCGGAAACAAGCACAAGAAAAGGTATTATTATTCATAATGTAACTGTTTGCCAGGCTGACATTGCGACTTTGATCTATGTGATATCCGGTATCGAGCCAGAGAAGCACTTCAGCGTTGCGAGCAATATGTTCCTGTTGATCAAAGTGCGTTTTGCTATGTGTCTTATAAAATTGAGAGCGAAAATTGAACTTTCTGTCTTTGACCACGAAAACTTGATTTAGTCAAGTTATTCAAGCAACCATTAGACGGATGTTTCAGTGAAAACAGCGATTGTTTTCAGGAATAGAACGAACAATTTGCCCATTCAATTACCATTAAGAATAAGAACATATACATAGTTGCGAAACCAGTATTGCTATGGATAAGTTAGGTTGCTCTTTTCTCAACCGAAAGAGATGAACTATAACTTAGTCGAGAAAATGGTTGTTAAAAGGACCTCCGTGGGCGGTTTTCGCGCTGATAACCGACTTTCAACTGAAGGAGGTGTTCTGAGGAAGGAGGTGTTTTCCAGAAAGGCGGTGTTCTGATAGTGCGGGACTACGCCATAAACGACCATGCCATGGTCCGTTTCGGTCGCGCGGCTCGACTGGCGGATAGATTCTACGCGAGACAAGACGGAACCAGAGCCTTCTTCTTCACTATTGGTCAGCCATATTTTTGGTTTTGTGTTCTTGCCTGGAAAGCTTCACAAGGCCTTTATCCAATCCGATTCTAAAACCTTTCCCTTCAGGTTGAGAAATTATTAATTTTATCCTAAAATTTAAATTGTTTTTTCCCGATAAAGACTTGCTGAAAAATCTGGAAATTTTTCCATCAATTCTTAAATTTTCTTCGCTGTCAGTGAGAGGTTTGAATATTTTACGATAAGGAATATTGAATCAAAAAAGAAAATGACTGATATCTAAATGATAACAACTTCACCTCATATTTCAGATGATCTGTGTTCTCCATTCGAAAGAGCCGGTTTCGTACGGTTAAAGTGTGATTATTTGCACAGACGCACTATAAATCATGAAAAGGGCATAGATGTTCCGCGGGTTTTTGTTCAAGCAATACTTTCGAAGCCACCAGCAATCATTAATGAGTCCTAATTGCCTTGAGCTTTGTTTCTATAAACTCATCAAAGTGTGCCTCAGGCCAGATCGAAGATTCATCAGTCACCCTTCAGTGTAAATTTATATCGAGAAAGTTTTTTTCAGTAAAAAAGTAGCGAAAATTGCTAAGAATTTAATTCATTCTTTTCATTTCATATCATCTATTCCATGTAACTTTGAATTGCTTGGGAGGAAGGTTGAGGGGGATAGGTTCGAGAACATGCACTGGATTGATAGATTTATTTTGGGTGAGTGGCTCATGGTTTTTAGGATGTAAATGTTAAACTCTCAATTGTTACTGAACTCTCCATTCTTTTCAGTGATTTACACAAGTAATGACTTTTTCGATTCAATTTCCACCAGGTATTTTCTTTTTTTAAGATTCGTGTTCTCATATTTTTCGTGATTTCACAGAGAGCTGTCAAATAAATACATATGAATACATTTAGTTAGCAAACTCGTTTTGTAACATAGAATGTTAGAAAATGTTTCAAAATATTGTGAGAAGCTGTAATCCCATTTTGAAGGGCATAGTTTTGTTGATCTTTCGTTAAATTTGTTAGCATAGTTTGAGTCGAGATGGTCTGGGTTCGATCCCGCCCGGTGGACTAGTTTTTTTTCTGTGCGATAGTTCAATCATTTGTCATCTTAGCATAGAGTAGTTGATCTTCTGTTACAAAAAAGTTATAATGAATAACCCAAGATACTGAAATCATAAGAAAGAACTGCTTAGTTCCCTTAGGCTCCACAGCAGTCGGGTCCTCACACAACCACACACAATACTCTTCAGCACATCTTCAGATAAGGACGCTGGAAGAATTTTTCTCTCTCTTCCTCAGCCTTCTGCTTCCCGGAGTGCTTCGGAAATATTTTAGGATATCATAGAATTATCCAAGGTTTTTGTCGTCCACGTTGAATATGTTCAATTTCTCTTTTTAATCTCTGTGGCGGGAATGAATTATCAATCTAATACCAGTTACATGGGTGATGGCTTTTCACACAGCTAGCACAAGAACATTAACTTACGCTATCTTGGCTACTCAGTCTATTCTTGTAGATGAAAAGAGAGAATTTCAAATATTAATCACGAAACTTGATTTCAAATAAATCGTGGTGAGCGTATTCGAACGTAAGGTCTCAATCGAAATACTAAAACCAAGGCCCATTCATCATACTGGAGTATTTAAAATATGTACGAACAAGCAAAGCCACGAAGTTTTTAGGGATTCCGTCCTGAGAATGTTACCATTATTCTGAACAAAATATGTACATGCGTTTAGAATTATCCCTCACTAATAAATGCACTGGAGTAACAATTTTTTCCATAAATTCAATTCTTCATTTATTGAGCACAATTTCTTGTGTCCTCGAATAATCTGTTACGAAAGTAAAATCAGTCTAGGGTTGAGAAAATTTCTTTTTAGAAAAACTGAGATTGAATGGACATTATGATAAGAAAAGTTTTTTCTTATTACTGTGATTTATATTGGAGGATAAAATCATTCTCAAGCAATACAATTTTCAGTTACTATAAGGAGAAGGGGAGGAGATGGGTGGTGAATAGGGAAAATTAGTCAAGTATAAAGCCTTATGTACAGGGTGTACAGAAAGTCCAGGTGCATAGTATTTTTCCGATAAAAACTTAACGGATTGAGCAAATCAAACAAAATTTTCATCAAAGTTTATTCAAATAGTTTGGGATATAATTGCGTTTTCAAATTTAAAACAGCCCTCCTTTCTCCTTGACACAGGCGGGAGTCGCTTGTGGAAGGCGCCCACCGTGGTGGACAGGTAAGCGACGTCAAGATCATCCCACGCCTTCTGTAGGGCGCGCTTCAAACTTTCCAAATTCTTGTGTGGGGAAGCACAGGCCTTGCTCTCAAGCACACCCCGTCACACAATGGAGGAAGGAGGAATTAAGTTTGCACGCAATTTTTATTACTTCAAACGATCCCGCCTTAAAGTAGCTAAAAAGGCGGCGGATTTGAAAATAATTTTAAAACACGCTGCGCGTGCGCACGTGCGTGTGCGTGCGAGCGCGCACGAGCGCGCTTTTCAAAAAAAAATCGATAAGGGCCGTTTTTTCACTTTTTTGTTTGCGATTCGCAATGCATATGCATTGGGCAAGTACCATTTTATGCTGGTTAAATGTAACTTTAAGCGTAGTGAGTTAGACAGAGATAAAGAGAGCGAGAGACAACACTGACCAGTTAGACAGAGAGAAAAAGAGAGAGAACACACTAACCAGAGAGAGTGCAGGCGAGTAGAGCATACATGAATTGACATGAATTCTCTCACCCTCGAAAGAGTACCAGAGTGCGTCTTACGTGCGCGACTGCGTCTCGCGTGCGTGCCTGCGCATCCTTATCAAAATTTTGCGTGCTGGCCTAGTCTATCGAAAGTGGTCGTCTGACGGGGGGTGCTCAAGGACCGACCGAACAGAGAAGTCCAGAGGATTCAAATCAGGTGAGTACGGAGGCCATTCGGCGGATGTGATCATGGAGGGGAAATTGGTCTTGCAATAGTCTTACACCCCTTTAGCTTTGTGGGCAGGCGCAGAGTCCTGCTGGAACGCCCATTTGCGTCCCGCGAAGTGAGCCTGGTTCCAGGGAAGTACTTTCTTTATGAGAATGTCGTTCAGGTAGTTATTGGCATTCATTTTGACTCCCTGCTCGATGAAAACGAGCGGAGTCTTGCCAGTCGCGCAAATCCCGGCCCAGACCATGACAGAAGCGGGATGGCTTTTTCTCGAGACGTAACGGCCACTCTTATTGGCATCTTTGACCGATTTCGACCAAATCCTATCGTTCTGGTGGTTGAAGCACTGCTCAATATTGAACAACTTCTCATCGGTGAAGAGAATATCCAAACAGTCCACCGGATTGAACCGCTTTGACAGTTCACGACATCTGCAAAGACGGGTCACCTTCATCTGGTCCGTCAATGTGTGAGTCTTCTGCAGCTTGATGGGGCGAAGTCCAATGCGGGATTTGACGATCGTCTGAACAGAACTAGCCGAGATATTCAGCTCCTTTGCGCTCTGCTTGGGGTTATATCGAATCTTGTCTCGGATGCTTCTCACGTTGAAGGAAGTGGTCGCGGTCACTGGTCTGCCGCTCCTGGGAGGTCATTCGTCGTACCAGTCTCACAAAAGCGACGTATTGTGTTTTGAATGGTGCTGCGGGCGAATCCAGTGGTTCTGGCGATGTGCTTTCTAGTGTGACCGGACTGGCTCAAGCGCAGAATGTAGCATCGGTCCATATCAGGGAGCGTTACCAGAAAACGAAAAGAGTTATCATTCTGATTTTTTCAGGGTATGTTAGCAACATTATGAACAAGATACAAGCGAAAAATCACACGACCGCTACGCCAAACAAAAAATATGCCAAGTGACAAAATCGGGCACCTTGACTTTCTGTACACCCTGTATAAAACAAATATTATTAAAGTTTCTTATGTAATACAGAGTATAGAGCTGTAGAAGCTCGAGGCGAGAAGGATAGTCCAAACCATTGACCAGCTTTGAAAGGGCGTGGCAAGTAATATAAACATTCCCCTCTCAG
>OZ057403.1:46910760-46980081 GCA_964056735.1 Allodiplogaster pararmata
GATCCCGGAGCGCCAAATCTTCTCGAGAATCTTCCCTCTCAGTCTTTCACACAGAGCGGTGAGCATTTTTCTCCGCTCTCATATTGATTCATTGACCCTGCCTTTAACTTGACCCAGTTCTTTCCATTCTTTCCTAAGTAAACATCGTCATCTTCCATGGGTGGAAAGCGTTCTCCGGCTGTTCCTCCTTCTTGCTCGAGTGTCCAATGTACGAGAAGAAGATTGAAGAGTTGATGGAGAAGATGATAAGGTTGGAAAGTGTGGTGGAGGAACTCGTTTCCCGTCTGCCTCCTCTTGACTCATCGCCTTCTCATCCAGCGCCCCTCAGTCAATCCTCTCAGTTGCCTTCTCTGCTATCCATCCCACCGCATATCCTCGCCTACGATGCCGCGGTAAGAGCTATGACAGTCGACAAGAACATGATAGAATCTAAGGCCGAGAACATAGTCTGCCTTGGTATCCCAGAACAAGACAACGATGAGGCAACAGATGCGGCTGATCAAGTATTCCTTTCAGCGCTTTCTCGGGATGTCGGAATACCGCAGATTGGAACTGCTCGTTTTAGACGGTTTGGTGACCCAGCAAAAAAGCGGCACATTCTCAAAGTCTTCCTTGAGTCTGCTCCCCTTAGAAATGAAGCTCTGATGAAGATCAGAAAAAGCCGCCCTCCTTGCCTCTCCAAGTTCCCGCACAGTTACATTCGGGAAGACCTAACTTGCGAAGGACTCCAACTTGAGCGTGAAGTCAAAAGAATCGCCAAGGAAAGAAATCAGACTCCCGATGGGCAGAAATGGAAAGTCGTCGGAACGTGTCTGCTGCCGGTCCGAACAACTTCGTATTCACAGCCAAGGTCATCCTCCACGCCTAGAAATGCGGAAACTCCCTGTCCGTCAGTTTCCAAGGTCCTTTCTCCGTCAGTAAATCGTCCTCTGGTGGTCTTGACTTCACCTGCGAATCCTGCGACTGTCTCTTCTTCGCCAAATAATCGCCGATCTTCTCGGAATGTAACGATGAGACGTTAGGTGAGTGGCGGTGTTCTTTCTAGTCCTGACCCTCCTAGTCCCCCACATTTTTCACAGAGTTTAAGTATCAACTTCATCTTTTTTAATGCTCGATCACTTCGTAATAAGCTGTATAATCTATCTTTTCTGCTGAGTTCTCTTTCATATGATGTAATAGCTATATGTGAGACCTGGATTACGAGCCAAGATAATGATTCCTTGGTACTCAACAATTCTGATTATCATATTTTTCGTTGTGATAGAGATCGCTCAATGAAAGGAGGTGGCGCAGCTATTCTTGTATCAAACCGTATTCCTTGCTCATTCGTTTCCACTTGCTCTGATGACGGCTTCGAAGCTGTCACCATAGACCTTTTTCCGTCTGTGTCTTCCACAGTATCGACTCGACTGAGATATATTTGTGCGTATCGACCTCCTTCTTGCCCTGACTCTTCCCTCTCAAAGCTATTGTCTTATTTCTCTGAGCTAGTTTGTTGTGACACATTGAGTCCTAAGCCCGCAATAATCGTTGGTGACTTCAATTTCCCTTTCATAGATTGGGCCACTCTTATATCGCACAGAAGTGGACAGGATGAAATGTTTCTCGAATTCATGAGCGATAACTTCTTTACGCAGTATGTTGATACCCCCACTCGAAACGACAATACTCTTGACCTGTTATTCTCGAATGTACCTAATATTTCCGATTGTAAAGTTATAGGTCGTTTCCATAGTAGCGACCACAATGCAGTTACTTTTGAGCTGTCATTTACAGTCAATACCAGATCGGTTCCATCAGCTTTCAAACTGTTCACTAAAGCCAACTGGCTGTCTATTGAAAGTGAACTAGTCTTTCATGATTGGACTCTAATGCTTTCTTTGATGAATGTTGAGTCTGCAAACAATTATCTTGTTTCTTTCATAGACTCGCTTATTGAGAGCTACGTTCCCTTGGTAGACCGTAAAGACCCATCATTTCGCTACCCAAAGGTTCTTCGTGAAATGTACTCTAAGCTGCAACGTATCTCTAAGAAATCCCCTTATTCTCATTTTTGTATAAGGAAATCTGCTGAATTCGATAAGATGTTGCATAGCTTTGAATATGATCAGGAAGCTAAACTTATACTGCGAGGAAATCAAAAGTCCTTTTTCGCTGCCTGTAGAAATCGTTTAAGTATGAATGTCAACCTAGCCATTCCTACTCTGTTAGATAATCAGCGGCAAGAGATAATATTGTCATCGGATAAGGCGAATGCCTTTTCTGAATACTTCGCTTCCGTGTTTTCCGAACCTATCCATGGTCCATTAAGAAATCCATCCTGCACTAGAGTAATTGAGAGGATGAGTGTTGATTGTATTACTGAGGAAATGGTTTTGAAAGCCCTTTCATCTCTTTCAGCCAAATGCAATACCTCTCCCGACGGGATACCAAATATCCTTTTGAAGAAATGTAGATTCGCTCTTGTGAAACCTTTATGCATTTTATTCAATAACAGTCTGCTTTCTGGCTCAGTGCCTTCTATTTGGAAGCGATTAATTGTTAAACCAGTACACAAATCTGGTTCTCGCAATCTGTTAAATAATTACAGACCTATATCGTTATGTTGCTCGTTATCCAAGATTATGGAAAAAATCGTTTTCGCCTTAGTTTATTCGTATTTAGAAGAATCAAAGCTATTGTCTCCATATCAAGCAGGTTTTAGAGCGAGAAAGTCTACCGTAACATCTTTGGTAGAATCTCATTCTTTTGTTGTTGATTCTTTGGCTCAAGGGTTTTCAGTTGATGTTATTTTCCTCGATATTCGTAAAGAGTTCGATACTGTAGATCATAGGCTGCTTTTATATCAGGTTCATTCGTTCGGTATCTCCTCTAATATTGTCAATTGGATTAGTAGCTATTCAAGTAATCGAACTCAATCAGTCTTAATCGATAATGTGCTATCTCAGCCCATGCCTGTTATTTCAGGTGTGCCTCAAGGCTCTTCCCTTGGTCCTTTACTATTCCTTATGTATATTGATTCAGTGAAGGAAGCGATACCTCCTAACCTTCGATTCGGTTTGTATGCAGACGATATAAAAATTATGGGTCGTGTTCCCTCTTCTAGCCATGATATCCAAGTCGCTCTTGATCTTGTTACCGCTTGGTGTTCGGAATGGAACTTGTCTTTGTCGACATCTAAATGCAGTGTTTTGCATTAAGGACCCCGAAATCCTTCTGTTGTATACCGTATAAATGGTCTCCCCTTAACTGTTGACAAAATAGCAAAAGATCTTGGTGTCACTATTTCCGATGAATTCTCGTACAAACACCATATTGTCGATAAGTGTAAGAGAGCTTCCGCTGTTGTCAACATGTTATTTAAAGCTTTTAAATCCCCTTCCATTTCTCTGTTGACATCTGCTTTTGAAATCTATGTCCGACCCATTATCGAATACGCAAGTGAGTTGTGGAATCCATCTTCCTCGGGCCTTGTTAAGTTGGTTGAGAAAGTCCAACGCTCTTTCACGAGGAGAGTACTAGGAAGAGTCCGTCACCCTAAGCTTCCGTATTCCCAGAGGCTTTCAATGCTAGGCCTTCAGAGCCTCGAGTACCGTCGTGCTATCTCTGATCTACTTTTTATTCATAAATGTTTACATAACAGCTTAGACATAGACACTGATCATTTATACGAAATCTCGGCTGTTCAGCGTTTTACTCGGCATTCGCATCCTCTAAGACTTATTCCTCCTCACCGCATCAATAAGACCTCTTTATCGACATGTGTTTCCCGTCAAATGTCTGTTTGGAACTCTCTTCCATTTGATGTTATCAACGAAGCTAGTAGCCTTAAATTTAGAAAGCAACTTCTTTCGTTGCCTGTGAATGTGATTGTGCCAGTTAGTCTTGTTTCTGATACTTAATTAAGACTTGTTATTTTTCATCATTATCACAGCCCCCCTTTTTTCCCCTTTACACACCGCCACTAAGCTTTATGTGTAATGTAGTCCATGCATACCTCTGTTTATATGTAATTTGCTTTTGTCTTAAATACCTACATGCTTGGAATAAAGAATGAAGAATGAAGAATAATATCTTCGTACTAAAAAAAGAGTATGAATAGTCATACTTTCGAAGTTATGAAAATAGAACGGAATACTTCAAAAGTATTCCTAATCATACCGCACACAACTATTACTCTTCATACTTGGTAAGTATGACTATTAATAAAACGAAAGTATGCTAGGGATACTTTGAAAGTACATATGCTACAGATTGGTCCATAAATAGTGTTACAAATGTTCGAGAACATTTCCTGGGGAAGTGACCGCACGTAGTAATCACTTTTCTCGTTTTTCTGATTCCTCGTCTTTTTTATACGTGTCAAGTGAATTGCGATTGACTTCATCGATGTTTAGGGTAATGAAAACGTCGAATCGCTTGCGAACTGCGATCATTCGCCTACACACTCTTGGCCACGCCCCTGCTCGCATTGCTGAAACGCTTCGCCTGCCTCGCATGACAGTGTATCGAGCGATCAAACGATTCGAGGAACTTGACACATCTTTGGGCCATCCATGGCGTGGTCGTCCTCGCACTGTTCGCACGACACCACTCATCGAAACCGTTCGGAGTCGGATCAACCGAAATGCACGACGAAGCATCAGACAGATGGCGCAGCAGCTCCCGATGAGCCGAACTTCATTGAAACGAATAGTCACGGAGGAGTTGGGACTCAGGTCGTATCATACACGGAAGGCCGCTTTTCTGTCGGTTCGGAACAAGTCGGAAAGAGTCGAAAGATGTCGCGACCTTCTTCGTCGTACGCAGCAAGGCGAATATTTCAATATGGTGTACTCTGACGAAAATCTGTTCACCGTGGAAGAAGTCCACAACTCCCAAAACGTCAGAGTGCTCGCGAAGGACGCAGAGCAAGCCGATAGCAAGGGTAGAACGGTCCAACGCAGTGCAACTCAAGTCATGGTCTGGGCGGGGATCTGCGCCACAGGAAAAACACCGCTTGTTTTCGTCGAGAAAGGCGTCAAGATCGACACGGAATACTACCTGAAACATGTACTTCAAGACGTGCTTCATCCATGGTCTCAATCGCATTTCAATCAGAGGACATGGACCTTTTAACAAGACTCAGCACAAGCCCACAAAGCTAAAAAGGTCCAAACGTGGTGCAAGGAAAATTTTCCCGGCTTCATCACAACGTCAAAATGGCCGGCCTCATCACCCGACCTGAACCCGCTGGATTATTCCGTTTGGCCCTACTTGGAGTCCAAGGTCAACTCTCGCTTCCACCCAAATATTGAATCCCTGAAGAATACCCTTCAGGCAGAATGGGACAACATCGGAGTCGAATACTACCGTACAGTGGTGGAGGCGTTCCCAAAGAGACTTCGAGCTGTAGTTCGGGAAAAAGGGGATCGTTTGAGCTGAACTTTCGCGTGAATGTTGTCATTTATGTTGTTGATAAAATATGTTAATTTGAGATTATTTTCTCTGTTTTGAAAAAAAGTATAACAATTTCAATTTGTAACACTATTTATGGACCACCCTGTAAATATACTTTGAAAGTATGTTTCTTGAGTTTTTTATTCAACAATTTTTCTTTGTGACATTTCCCGAAGGGCTTTTTTTTCCGAAGTTGTCTTTTCCAAAGAGAGCGCTTCATAATCAAAAAGTTCTTTTCCCAATGCCTTCCTTCCAGAATGGCTGGGTAAAATGATTTACACGATACGATTAGTATGTGTGATTCTCTCATACAGGGAGCGGCGGAAATACGGAAGCACGGATTTAACCTTTCATCTCATTCAAAACAGGAGCAAACAACTTTTTTGAGCATACATT
This sequence comes from Allodiplogaster pararmata, assembly GCA_964056735.1. Classification (NCBI taxonomy): domain Eukaryota; kingdom Metazoa; phylum Nematoda; class Chromadorea; order Rhabditida; family Diplogasteridae; genus Allodiplogaster; species Allodiplogaster pararmata. Next base: position 46,916,596 of record OZ057403.1, read on the forward strand.
TTATTTAACATCTTTTCCATAAGATAGGATCAAAGATTGGGGATCCTATTTCCTTTCGACTTTAAAACGGCCTTCAGACGCTTGAGGTTCGACTCCACCACGGCGCGCATGTCCATCTCGGTCCACGCTTTCTGAAGGGCAGATTTAAGTGAGTCCAGATTTGAATGAGTTGTCGGTCGAGCAGGCCTTCTTTTCCAGCTCTGCCCGATATGGAATAGTGGAGAGTATTTAGATCCTGGCTGTAGGGCGGCCATTCCAAGGTCGAAATGAAGTCGGGCCCACTGTTTCGAAGCCAGTCCTCGGTAGTCTTCGCTTTGTGAGCCGGTGCTTTTTTCCGATGGGTGTTTTAATCTTGGCAAAGTCGTTCCCCTCCTTCTCTAAAATCATCTCCTTGTAGTGTTTGGCGTTCAGCTTGACGCTGGGCTCGACGAAAACAAGCTTGGTCTTCCTAGCTGCACATATCCCAGTCCAAGCCATCACCGACGACGGGTGTCCAGACCGATTGACGATCAGACCCCGCTGGACAGCCGTTGGAGTGTCTGGAGCAAGAGTATGGTCATACTGACCGTTAACGGCTTGTTCGATAGTGAAGAGCTTCTCATCCGTGAACAGTGTCCTGAAGTGCGCGCCAGTGCGTGTCCTTTCCAGCAGTGCTTGACATCTTTCTCTCCTAGCTTTTTTATTTGCAGCCGTAAGTTGATGTCTCTTGGATACTTTGTATGACGATAGGTTTAGTTCATCATGTACTATTCGGTGGACCGATTTCTCATTTATAAATACCTAGATCCAGGCCCATCTTTCTCGTACTCCTCTTAGGATTGTGCCTTATTCATTCGCGCCCTTTCTTGAAAAAGGAAGGAGAAGTTGCGGTGCGTGGACGTCCCGGTATTTGCCTGTCATTTGTACTTCCCTCCTCATTTCTTTTCATAACCTTCCACACAGTGCTCCGAGCCATTTCAAGCTGCTTAGCGATCTCAATGGGAGTATATTGCAGCGTGCAAATGTAGAGCAGCGGCTCTGTTGGGATGGGGCTCACAATTACTACAAAAATTAACATTCCTAAACAAAAACATGTAAATGTATACAGAAAAAGCAGCTGTATGGCCTAGGTAAAATTTCTCCTTTTCTCAGCGACGAGAAGGTGGACGAAGGCTCCGCCCCCTTGTGCTTTTTTGTTTCTTACGTCGAAGTTCAAAAGTACCGAACAATAATACAGAAAATTTAGTGTTTTTGAAAACCTTTTTACTTTAAAAGGAGAATACAACCCAAAAAACAAATAAGCAATAAAAAACGATTCGAATGCAACGCAATACGCATCGAAAGTACAGTACAAACATTGATATTTTTCATTTCTTGAGACTGAAATTAGGCCTCTAAACAAATTACACGTCTACCTAGTCAAATAGAACTTGACTCAATTTCGTGAAACGTTTACCTATTTCTAGTAAACACATCTATCTATTCTGGAAAAAAGAAGACTAAATTTTGTGACACCTCAACCCAAAAGAAAGTTAGAGGTAGACCTATTTTCGTGACAAGTTTACCCGAGTTAATAAAAAGCCACTTCTTTTTGGGATCCGTCTTTCTAAAATTAAAATGTCTTTCTAACGTAATATTGAACTTTTTTTGGAAATTTCCCAGCCGCGCCTTTAATCTAATCAAGGGTGAGATGAGATATCGCATGATTTATTTTCTACATCCCTCTATCCTTCAATCAATGGGATCATCGTATCAGTGTTATTATAACTGAAAAAAACTGAGATGCGATTATCGCTCTCAAACCTCTCGCGCGGCAGAATGGATTGATCCGGGAACTATGCGATGACATTGGAGATAGAAAGTGAAATAGTATGTCAAAGTAGGAGAAGAAAGGATTTCATATCCTGTCTACCTTTCCAAACTTCTCCCCCTTGCCTTCGATGATCGCATCCTTTTCCCCTGCCTTCGATAATCGCATCCTTCTCCAAATAGTGCTCGAAAGAACCTACCGTATTTATTGCCTTTTCGTAATCTAATAATGAAATTTAATTTCCTAAACAAACAAACGCACGAGTTTGTTTATTAATTTTTAATTACAATTTTTTATTATAAGTTATTTGAAATATATATTATTATTGAGTGATGTTATTCTGCGCATAAACAATAGATAAATTGACAATTGATGAGTTTATTAGCGATTTTTGTTGTTTTTTCTCAACTTTTTTCATACAATTTATCATTCTTTGATGCCTAAGCAGTAGCAGATTTGCGTGGTTATTTGTTGTTTTTTTCATATTCTTTTCTTTCAATTCTCTTTTTTTTCAATTCTTTTCTTTTTCTTATTCTTCTTTTTTCTTTTTCTTTTTTCTTTTTTCTTCACTTTTTTTTCTTTTTCTCTTCGCTTTTCTTTTTCTTAACTTTTTCTCTTCACATTTCTTCACTTTTTCAATCTTCAAAACAATCAATGTTCAAATAACTTATAATAAAAAAATTGTAATAAAAAGTTAATAAACAAACTCGTGCGTTTGTACACGTCACACAATGGAGGAAGGAGGAATTAAGTTTGGACGCAATTTTTATTACTCCAAACGGTCCCGCCTTAAAGTAGCTAAAAAGGCGGCGGATTTGAAAAGAATTTTTAAATGCGCGGTCGCGCGCGAGCGCGGATTTTAAAATTAATGCGCGCATTTTAAATGTTTAATGAAAAATCGATAAGGGCCGTTTTTTCACTTTTTTGTTTGCGATCGCAATGCACTATTGCACATTCAAAGCGTCCGCGTCAGCCGCGACGCGTACGCTTCAACGCTCCTGATCCTTGCATGCATGCAATTTCCATTTTGAAACCATGCATGTACGTACGCGTGTGCGTGCGTGCATGCGCATCTTATTCAAAATATTGCGGGCCGGCCTTGTCTATCGAAAGTGGTCGTCTGACGGGGGGGTGACACTACAAAAAACACCACGCGCTGAAAATCTTACGCGTTTTTAGGTTTAAATCAAAGGCACTTCCGTGCAAGACAAATCTAAAGATTTCTGTTGTTGGCAAACAGATGAGCATACCGATAAGGTGATTTTTTTTAAATCAACGAGATTATCTCTGCGATGATCTGATCTCGTATAGATTAAAGGCGCGGCTGATCTATTTATTTTTCGCAGTTCTAAAGAGATATGGAAACAATTTTTTTCCGAATGGAGCCGCTGAAAACAATTTTGTGACCAAGAGAAAAGGCAAGGGAGGGGAGAAAAAAAGAAGAAAGAAGGGTTTACCTGAGCACGGAGGGGGAGAGTCTAAAAAAGGGGAGGAAATGGAGGGATAAAAATGATAACAGGGCCTCCCTACAGGGAGTGAATGGGGTCCTAACGAGATGCGAGAGAGGAGTTGGATAAAAAACAAATGAGGTTTAAATTTCACAGAATAAGGTTGACCTCACATGATATTAGGTGGAGTTTTTTCCGAAATAGGTTGACGTACATATCATGAAATTGGATGAAAATTGTTCGAAGTAGAAAAGGTTTCGAAATGAATCTAAATGTTTAAAAAAAATTTATTGTTCAACGTAATATTTCTAATTGATCTTCTGGAGTAAAAATATTTCGTCTTATGAACTTTTTTTGAGCTTTACTTATAACCCGGGTATGTTAATTCAATCCAAAGAAGTCTCATTACTAAGCCGGTACATGTGATGAAGTCCTCTCCTGCGCAAGGGTGGTTGGAGAAAGCAGAAAAGAGAATGAAACAGTGAAGAAGCAGCAATGAGAAAATTGGGAGCGACAACTGAGGCCGGTTGCAAGGACATCTTTTGTACGGACAAAAGTGATGTTCGGACCAAAGTATTTGGTTTTTTCGTTGTTTGCGTAGCAAGAAACTTTTGGTTTTTCAACTTTGGTTTTACTGACCGATCTTTTGTACGGATTTGTTATTTGTATTGGTTACTCCAGGATAACAATCAGTAAAACAGTTTTACCAAGCACTTTTAAAACTTTTTTCTCTTTTCATTTCTTTTGTAATTTTTGTAAACAAAAAAGACTGTAAATTTTTTTTCTTAGCGTTTTCATACAAAAACATGATTTATTTTTTGTAGTTTTTTTGAATTCTCAGCTCTCGAGTTCGTTCGCAACAAAAATTTTCAAGACAAAAAAATGAGAACTGAAGAAAATAAAACATTTAGATTAAGAGCACAAAAAAGACAAAGAGGAAAAAGAGAGAAGAAATTAAATTTTCTATAGAACATGTTAAAACGATTTTATTCTTCTTATTCTCTCGACATCCATTTGCTCAGCTGGTTTAGAAGATAACAGAACAACGTATGTATATGTTAGAGATAGTGAGTCAATTGCAAAACGTTAGTAGATGGACAGAGAGAGACTCAGAGATAGAGAGAGAGACTCAGAGATAGAGAGAGAGACTCAGAGATAGAGAGAGACTCAGAGATATAGAGAGAGAGAGACTCAGAAATAGAGAGAGAGAGACTCAGAGATAGAGAGAGAGAGACTCAGAGATAGAGAGAGAGACTCAGAGATAGAGAGAGAGACTCAGAGATAGAGAGAGAGACTCAGAGATAGAGAGAGAGACTTAGAGATAGAGAGAGAGACTCAGAGATAAAGAGAGAGAGACCCAGAGACAGAGAGAGAGAGACTCAGAGATAGAGAGAGACCCAGAGATAGAGAGAGACCCAGAGATAGAGCGAGAGACTCAGAGATGGAGAGAGAAACGAAAGAGAGAGAAATTGGAGAAATGAATGAAGGGATGAAAACGTATAACGGAATAAAGAACAAAAGACGAGTAAGAGGGAGTCAAGTGGAGAGAGAACGAGAAAGCAAAATTATATGGGGTAAGAAGAAAAGAAGAGAATCAGACATGGAGAATAGAAAGAAAGTGAAGCTGAATCTCCTCATTATACAGTGAGGGAGCTTAACTTGGAGATCCAGAGTGAGAGAGCTGTCGTGAATATTGCATTGCCGTGCGCCATTTCCGGTAGCTTCATCTCTTTCACTTTTCTCTCTCATTTTCCTCTCTTTCTCGCTCTCTGTATTTTCCCGCTCTATCTCTTTTTCTCCTTATACTGTCTCTCTCTCTCTCATTCTTCCTTACGTTTCAATTCTTTCTTTCTCATCTACGCTATTTTTTCTTCAGGTTCTTCGGTCTCTCTCTTTTCTCTGACTCATTTCTTTTTCCTTCTCTCAATCTCTGCTTTTTCGTCTCTCTCTCTCTTTTCTATGTCTTCTATTACCTCTCTCCCACTCTTCCTCACTCTCTTTGCTTCTCTCTCCCTTTCTTTACTTCTTTCTCTTCCGTGTTGCCACATCGATCTACTGCTGAAGAGAGTGTGCCGTATACGCTCATACCAAATAAGTCAAGAAGACGAGAAAAGCCCATTGGCTTTTTCAATCTTCGAATGAGACAGAGGCTTCTTCTCTTCTTTCTGGGCCTTAGTCATCACTGGCTCTGCTCGTACTTCCACCATCTCTCTCTCTACTAGAAACTGCCTGTCTACTCACCTAAAAGTTTCTGTTATGTGAATTCGACTATGTTCTGTTTCCACTCCAAACCTTTTCACACTTATTCTACACCTTTTAACACGTGAAGAGAGACATAGGAAGAGAGAGAGAGAGAGCGAGAAAGAGAGGGAAATGTGAGATAGAAAAGTTTACTAGTTTTTCTCCAACTGTTCTCTTCATTTATTTCTCAACTTCTCTCTAAGCCTTCTCATGTATTACTTGAATTCTTATACAATTTTGTTTTTAAAATTTTTTTAAAAATTTTAAAAAGTTAATCTGCATATTCTTTGAACACAAAAAATATCAATGTGTTCTCTTCATTTTAGATTTTCTCTCATTTTCTCTCTTTCTTTGTTTCTAATTTCCATTCTCTCTTTCTCCCTTTTTCGCATCGTTATTCACTAAACTTCTTATCAACGGTGATTATATCATAAAAAATTTTCTGTATTGTTTTCGCCCCTTCTCTACTGTCTCCGCTCTTCAGACTTTCGTCTGGGACCTGTTTAGCTTCGGGTCAATTGTGGCGTCAAACCCTTTAATACACTGCCACTGTTACCTCACCTTCTTCTTTTTCATTTCTTAATTTTATCATATATAAAAATCCATGTTATGTTGTTTTTATATTTCGATTCCACGTTAAACACACATGTACATGGAAATAAAGAATGAAAGAATGAAAATACCACGGCTTCAGCAGAATTCCTCATAATAAAGTCCCAACCTTTACTTTCTCGCTCTCTCATTCTTCTTGCTGTTCCCGATCCATCGCTTTGTACTTTTCTTTATTGTTGCTTCTCTTGCCAGCAGTTGCACAGTTCCCTGTGATTTTTCATTACGATTCATGCTGTCTTGCTTTTTTTTCTTCTAATCTTACTTAGAACTCTTCTACTCTCTCCCTTCTCTCTTCTCTCTCCGTCTCTCACTTTCTCACTCTCTCTCTCTTTCACTCACTCTCTTTCTCTTTCTTTCTCTCTCCGTCTATTCATCTTTTTTATATTTCCCTCTATGCTTTTCTTTATCTCTATTTTTCTCTCCTTCTCCCTATCTCTCACTTTTTCTTTCTTTCTTTTCTTCTTCTCTCAACTCATCCTCCTTTGACTACTTTTGTAGTGTTTCGGTGGCCCCTCTCCTTCTTTCCAACTGCTAATCCTGCTCCACCCTCATTATTGTCGCTCATCCTGACCCGTAATCTGTGTGCTTCTTGCACTCCTTCTAGTAAGCTCGAATGAAAGTGTTGTTTCTTCAGCAGCTGCGACATCTTTTCTAGCTGCATTGCTGACACTCTGCAGCATATAGTCATCGCTTTTTACTCAGCTCATATTCAGCTCATGAACTTGTGTTGAAAAGCATAAAAAACACAGCTCAATGTTGCATGGGCTTTCTTTTCAGTGTCGGTGTAAAAGTGAGGTGGCAAATTCTAACTTCTTTTTAAATGTAAGGATTAAGCATATCAACCCTCTTTCACATCTCAATCGGGTATTTATTTCCACTTAAATCTCCTATTTAAATTCTTAATCTCAATCATTTCATTTCTTTATCGTGGCACGGGTGAGGTGAGGGCAAAGGGAGGTCTTGGACTGCTTCATTTGGCGTTGTATTGTCCATGTATCGTGTATTTATATATTCATATACTCTACTTAACACATAGCTCTACCTCTACATCTAGATATATCTCTTTCTCTCTACAAGTCCCTGTCTCGTTTTAACTGTTTTTTATTTGCTTTCTGGTGAAATACAGGGAAATGCATTGAGTATTTCATATAATATAAATCCTCACAATGCTCTTGTTCTTTTACTGAATGCAGAACGAGTGTGATTGTGAGACTTCTATCTAACACATTCTATATATCCTTATTGCAATGTATATTTCCTCCATGTATAAAGTTGTCTCTCTTTTCTAATTTCTTCTTTTTCAATTTTATAGATGTTTCTTATACTGACTTTCTCTCTCTTTCTCTCCTCTGTAAAGAACTCTCCTCTCATTCTCTGATTGATCAAATTGATTGATCAAATTGCAGTTTGCGAATTTGTTTCATCCAAAAAGAAATTTTCTCATCCATGGATAATTCGAATCTCATTCACATCTTCACACGAAATACACTTAGTGCGTAGATGACATTTTGTGCCTCTTCTTCTCTTCCCTTCTGAGAGAGGAGAATAAGAGACAGGCAGCTGAACTCATTGTGTGGCCTTCCTATTGAGTCTTTCAAGCGGAAGCAACCGTTGTTGCAGAAGTCTTAGAGGAAACCTGAGGTCGAATCAGCAACGACGGAGGGGTGGGAAGGGATTAGAAGGGTGTGAAGGCATTGGAAACGTGATTTTGGGAACCTCACTTTAAGACAAGGAACAGAAGAAACAAACGAGACGATGAACATCATGAGGGTAGGGTGGAGTAGTGGTATTAGGACAAAAGAGTAAAAGTGTCAGAAAAAATCTAGACATGAAGAGAGGGGTTGAAAGAGAGAGAGAAACAGAAAAAAGGGGAACAAATGGGAAAAATAAGAAGAAAAAGGATGAAAAACGTTGTATCTACATATATACGCAACACTCAATCGCTCCAGACTTCAGACAGACTATGAATCGCTCCAGACTTCAGACAGACTATGAATCGCTCCAGACTTCAGACAGACTATGAATCTTTATCACCATAAAGACTTTTACTTGATTCAATTCGTTTTTGCACTCAAAGTTTGTTATCAACAAAGTATTGCGTAACCATATCATGAAACATCGCTCTCGTCTTTTCTCCGCACTGAGGGAGGTCTGTCACTCTCTAAGCTTCTTCTTCTCAGCTCTTTTTCTTTCTTTCTCTGTCGTTTATTTTCGTTTTATTTTTCTGTCTCAATCTTTAAAATTTTCAGTTTTTCTTTCTTCCCGCTTATTTTCCTCACTTGGTATGTTTCTTAATTTCTCCGTATTTTCCTTTTTCTCTTTGCTGTATTGTCTACGCGTATTGTCTCTTCGTTTTTCTAACTCACTATCTTTTAATGACTATTCGTACTCTCGACGCTTCTTTTCTGGTTCTGTCTCTCTTAGGGTGTTTGAAATTTTCTCGCGTATTCTTTCGCTAGATTCTTCTTTGTTTTCTCTTTTTCTCACTCTCTCTCTAACTCTCTATCTCTCGACCTCACTCACTCTCTTCCTCTATTCTTCTTACATTCTCTCTCTTTCTCTCTCACTTAAGTTGCCTCCCATGTACTACTTTCCACCACAATGCTCTCGTGACGAACTGGTTCACTCTGTTCCGTAACTCGTTCTCAAGTCATCAGCCTTTCTCTGTCGTGATATTGAGAATTTGGCTATTGCGTGAATGGATTTTGATTTTTCACATATTTGCATTTATTTTGCATGCTTGTCAACATTGAGCTTTTATCACATACCGTAGAGTAAAACGCATTTTTGGTTTTTCCGAACAGCTAAAATCAGTTTTTATGTGTCAAGAAAGTTGCTGATTACTCCATTATCTTTATCACTTTGCGTTAAGCAGCCTCACTTGAATTGAATGTTTCGTGCTACTGTTATACATTGTATGTATTATAGTTTAACTGAGAAAAAATTGTTGCATTGTTTTTCTCTTTTCTACCGTCACACCCGCATGAATCGAAAAAAATAAGAATATAGAAAGACTTCATTGAAATCTCATAATTCAAAAGCGTGACCGAGTTCTTTTCTTCTATAGCTAGTTTTTGAGGACTCAGTACGATTCCACTCCTTCTTCTATAGCTAGTTTTTGAGGACTCAGTACGATTCCACTCCTTCTTCTATAGCTAGTTTTTGAGGACTCAGTACGATTCCACTCCTTCTTCTATAGCTAGTTTTTGAGGACTCAGTACGATTCCACTCCTTCTTCTATAGCTAGTTTTTGAGGACTCAGTACGATTCCACTCCTTCAATACATAATTCACCTCCAATTTTGCAATCGGTTTTCTTGTTCAACTTTTCATTAATGAAGCCTAATTGAAACAGCGCCTGATGAAGAGGAAGAATAACTTACTAACAAAAGCGTGACCGAGTTCTAATCTTACTCGGCTTCTTACGATCTATTGTTTCGCGTCCTCGGCTTCCTTTAGTCCCCAATAACGGAATGATTAGATTGTTTGTTTCATATTTGGGTGCCTGGGGACTTGATGAAGTTTAAATTTACCTTTTACATCAACATTTCTTAATCTGTGGAATTTTTCATTGGTCAACTACATTCTCCTCCCATGTCCCTTTCCGCATATTCAGATTACATAGCGTAATCATCAATTTTGGACACTAGCCTTTCTGCCATTCTTCCTCGAATGTCAACGTTTGAATAACATGTGGCTTTATCCAACACCTAACTAACCCCTAACCCTTCCCCCTTTTCATGCCTCCAATGGGCAACTGGAGACGCTTTTCTCCTCTTTTTAATTCAATACTAGGCTCATGTTTTCATATATTTTCTACTTATCATATTCCGAATTTCTCTTTATAACATGTATAATGGACCTCATAACTGTCTCAGTGTTTTTCTTTCTCTTTTAATTTTAGGGAAAAGGTTCGATATTCATATCTTGCCAATACAAATTTCGGCTATCATAAAAGCGAGTGATAGAAAAAAATCGAAATTTTTTATCTGTTGTTTGCCTCTCTAATTCAATTTTTACTTTTGGTTATAATGCTTTTTTCGAATACTTCATGACTGTGAGATTTCGCTCAATCTCCAGTGATTACTTGATATACATACTTTATTCATTTACAGAATGGATAATATAGAAGGGCGCAGACGTTCCTATTGAAATGAACAAGTCAGAGTGTGATCCAGTTAGTTTTAATTAACATTCAAGACCTAATCTACTTCCCTCAATAAACATTTGAAATTTCGAAATATTGCCACTAGTAACTTCATTCATTATTTATTTCCATGTACATATGTTTAACGTGGAATCGAAAGATAAAAACCATCTAACATGGATTTTTATATACGATAAAATAAAAATTAAGAAATGAAAAAAAAGAAGGTGAGGTAATACAGTGGCAGTGTATTGAAGCGTTTATTCAGAAACAATAGGGTATGTACATATCGGCTTTGGGGCAAAACAGACTTTCACATTTGTTCTTCATAATTTACAGCAGAACTTTATCTTTCAAACAAATTCTATAACCTTTCTCTTCTCAAATATAATATGTTGGTTCAATTAGTTTTTAATAGCAGCGTGAATATGCTTATGAGTATCAAAACCAGTAGAAAAACTTGTTACTGGCAATGCTCCTTACTTCGAAATTCATATCAGGCTCAGAAAACTTGTTCCATCTGACTAACCCCTCTTGAAAGCTTTTTATCCTGAATAGCCGGACGATTCGCACCGTCTGGTCACATCGGCTGACATCGGAGGACACGTTGAAGTTTTGGGTGTCGGAGAGGGTGCACTACGCTATGTCGGCGGAATCGACGGTAAAAGCGGACTTTTCTGTGGTGTGGAATTGGATGTGCCCGATGGGAAGCACAATGGAACTTTTCAAGGTGAGTGGAATGCAAAAAGACTGGCTCCTTGATCTATGCTTGCTCGCAGACTATGAGACTATGCTTGAACTTGGCAGACATTTCTCTAAATTATAAGGTCTTTCTCAGAATATAAGATTCTATACAACCATTTCATTGAGAGAGCCGACTAATCTGTTTTTTTTTGTTCTTGAATGAAAAGCAATTTTTAAACTACAGTTTTGCTTTTAGCTTAACCGCGAAAAGAACTCCTGCTATTTAAATTGCCGGGTATACGAAGCATTCTCGTTTAATGATATAAAACGCCTATTCACAGTTTTTGAGCGAGAAAACTTTTTTCTATAAAACTTTGAGAAGTTTTTTGATGTTCAAAAGTATGGAGGGGGGTTTCGTTGTGTCATTCGATTCGTTCGAAGAGAAGAGATTCTCATAATAATGGCCCGCGAGTGGAGGTAATCCGAAACCGTAGTGAAATGCAACAAACATTTCTTTCCACTGCCTTACTCCGCCTTTTTCATTACTTTCAGGCTTATTTTTTCTTTGTTTTATCTTCTCATAAAATAATAATCACTGAGAACCTGGAAATTTTTTCCATCATTGCTTTCAACAACTCCTTTCCGTTTCCCCTACCGCTTTTCCCTATCTACTATCTACTTAAGCGCTATTTTTTCTCTTTCTGCTTATTTCAATAGAATCTCTGTTGAGAATATTTGGTAGATATTGCTAACACTGGCTTCATTTTTTATTATGACTCTTTCAGAACCATGTTTTTTAAAAAGTTAATAAATTTTTCAAGTTCTCGGAAGTTCAAAGAAATTCCAAGGAAAGGCAGGAGAATCCCATCATAAATGAAATCCGGTCGTAGTATATATAGTACAGTCGAGGTATACAATCTCTCGGCTTATTTATACATTCCTGTTAGCCTTCTTGCTTCCTCTCTATTTTACCGGGTTCTCCTCATTTTATTGTGCGCTCTCTTCAACTACAACTCTCTCTAACTTCCTCTACTTCTCACTGTTTCTTCCACCTTCTCTTGCCCACTTTTTTCATTTATTTAGCTCAATGTGTTTCTCTCTCACTCACTCTCTCTCTTTTTCTCTCTGTATTTTTTGAATGGTTTATTTCTCCTTTTCTCTTTCTCACTCTCGCTCTTTCTCTCTCTCTCCTTTCCTCTCTTTTGTTTTTTCTCTCTCTCTCTTTCTCTTTTATTTATCTCGTTTTCCTTTTCTCTTTGTCACTCTCCCTCTGTCTATCTCTTTCTCTATATTTTATCTCTATTCCGCTCTATCTCTTTCTCTCTCTTTTTCACTCTCTTTTTACATTTCTCTCCTTCTCTCTCTCTTAATCTCTTCCTCTCTCTCTTATTCTCTCTTATTGTTTTTCTGTCCTTCTCTCTCTTAATCTCTCTCTCTAGCTCTCTCTCTCTTTCTCTCTCTATCTCTCTCTCCCTCTCTCTTTCTTTCTCTATCTCTCTCTCTTCCTCTCTTTCTCTCCCCCTCTCTCTCTCTCCCTCTCTCTCTCCCCCCTCTCTCTCTCTCTCTCTCTCTCTCTCTCTCTCTCTCTCCCTCTCTCTCTCTCTCTCTCGCGTGCCCTCACAATTCCATGTCCAGCTATCTCTCGCAGGTGAACCTTCTCTTCTAACCCCTTTTCTTTCACCGCCTGGAGGCTACGATTGGTTGTCGGTATAATTACGTGCAAGCGAGCTTGAAAAGCTGTAGATTGTAAAAGTGAGCGTTTGAGGAGGTTCCGGGCACAGAAACAATCGAGAGAGACTCATAAAGACAGCGAGAATAAGGAAAAATGAGCAAGATGGGGAAGAAAGTGGATATATGTATTGTAGCTCAAGATTTGATCTGCGTGAAAAAAAGAAACCTATAAAGTCCTTCGAATGCCCATTATAAGGATGATTGCGAGAAAAAGAGATTAGAAGTGGTGGAAAAAGCTGCTAAGATGACCAATTATATTCAGAAGGTTAGGAATATACAGTTTAAAAAAACCTACATACATATATTCATATGGGTATGTTGTACAGGGTGAGTTTTGAGCTCTGTTATCATCGTTTGAACTTTTATTTCGCTGAAAAAGCAACCGATTCGTTCGGTTTTGTGAGAAATTTTTTTTAGAGTGGTCATTGATAACAGAGAAACCCTTGAAGTTGAACCCCCTCATTGAACCCCTTGAAGCTTTTACGTTCATTCCGATTTACACGCACCTAAGAATTAATTACACACTAAAATGCACCTTGTATGTGCCGATAGGTTTATGAGTATGGTCCTTTTTATATTTAATAAGAAATCCTTGGATTAGGGATGAAATAAAAAATTAATTTTATAAAGAGAAGAATGAATGATTACTGCGAAAAGCCTTTATCATATGTATCTAGTGAGCTTTCTTATCCGAACAATGATAAGGTTGTAAAATAATATTGTATGCATTTTTCAGATAGTTAGCACAAACTGAATTCTAGGAAATTTCCAAATTCAAGGAAAATTTCAATCCTTCATTATCGCTTGTAATGAATCTTGCGAGAAATCATACTCAATCGGGTGTCTATCTACTTTTTGAAAGAGAGGGATAACTATAAAACTTAGATGCGAATCTTTCTGTAAATTTATGAAGTTTCTAATGATAGCGATATAAAGCCTAGAGATTAAAAGTTTGAAGTAAAGGGGAATGAAAGGGAAAGGTAGGCGAGAAGAGAAAAATTATGATAGTAAGAGAGAGAGAGAGAGAGAGAGAGAGAGAGAGAGAGAGAGAGAGAGAGAGAGAGAGAAGCAAACACTCACACACATAGAGAGAAGGAGAATAAAAGAGCAGAAAGATAGAAAATATTGTGAAAAGGAGAGAGAATAAGATAGAGAGGACGAGAGCAAAGGCAGAGGACAGAACAGAGGTCGACTTTCAAAGCTCCGAATGAATTAGGAAGTTGTGTTTGCTCTTATTGAAGTTGACGGCGATGGGCGAAAAGATGCAATGGACAGTAAAGATCATTGAGAAATACTTTCCAGAACTTTTAGAAAATAATGACTGACTCAAGGGAACGGTTTACCAGTCACAAAAAACGAAGAAGAAGACAACGGGAGGTTCATTTCAGATGAATAAGAGAGAGAGGAAAAACGATGCCGAAAAAAGGGAAACACAAAAAAAAACTTTAAAAGGATTTCAAAAAACCATGATGGCAAAAAGTGGGCGTGAAAAAAGAGAGTTGATAAAAATAAAAACAAACTTAGAAGAAGGAATGAAAAAGATTTGCAGAGAAATAGAGAAGTGGACGGAGAAAGAGACATGAATCTTGAGAAAGAGATACATGGTGGAAATAAGCAAAAAGAAAATTGTGTATGGGCGAATGGGAAACACGATTGAAGAGAGCGAGAGAGACATACATTGAGAATGATTGATAAAACGTATGAAAAACTATAGGGGGAGAAAGAAATCGATAAGAGTTCTATTAAGAAAGTTAGTCATCAATTGCGTGTGTGAGAGTTTGAAAGAGGCCAGATTTTGATAGAAGTTACATCTGTCAAAAGATTCTTTATTTGACAGTTTATGAAAAAGTATTTCTTTCTGCCCTATATTTTCACTATCGAGAACCTCTTTTTTTCTCTCTCTTTTTTTTAGTTCTCTTTAGCCATGAATTTCTATATTCATACCTCAGTGTATCTCCCTCTCTTTCGTAACAGTTCAATGTTCGACAGTGAAAAGAAGGATTCATTCTACCGGAAATTGCAGCCAACAGAACAGAAACATCAACTCTTTGCAATGAATGAGTATTGTAAAAGAGGAATACAGTAGAGGGCGTGGTGGGGCATATGTATCAAAGAACTAGCTCGCTCGGGGCGTCTCCAGTCTTTACCGAGTCTGAAATACTGGTGGCTGAATAGTTTGGCGCCGCCTTTCACCAAACGGTTTCAGGCGTTTATTCGTATAGTGACTGGGAGCAGGTGCCTATTTAATGTATCTGCTTTCTTATTATTTTCTCTAGATTATGTTACCGAAACTCAAAAAAACTCTTTGTTATTAAATTTTGTTACTAGAAATTGAGTTTTTAACTTGTCTCGTTTGTATCACTACTCTCATTATCATTATTTTCATAAGTTTGAATTTTTTCGAACGAAATTAGTTTTTTTTTGTAAACAAACTATGTACGGGGGGGAGTAGATAGAGTCAATGGGGAATATGAGTACATCTAAAATCTTTGAAGTATTCAATTGCATGTTATTCATCGAATTTTTTTCCTTCAAATTCCATTTATCAAATATGATTTGTAAAGTCAAGTTCATTTATTTCAGGTGAGTTACACTCTGATTGACATTTTCTTTGCAGGCTTTTCGTACTTCCAGTGCAGAGAGAACCACGGCATCTTCGCGCCCCTCTATAAGGTTGCTTAAAGACATCTTCGCGCCCCTCTATAAGGTTGCTTAAAGACATCTTCGCGCCCCTCTATAAGGTTGCTTAAAGACATCTTCGCGCCCCTCTATAAGGTTGCTTAAAGGCATCTTCGCGCCCCTCTATAAGGTTGCTTAAAGACATCTTCGCGCCCCTCTATAAGGTTGCTTAAAGACATCTTCGCGCCCCTCTATAAGGTTGCTTGAAGATGATGGTAGAGAGATCAATTTATTTGATCTGTGTTAATCGTTTTAAGCAACGATGAGCTGAGACTATAATGAATGAAATCTATCGCACGGGCAAAATTTGGCATTTAGCTGGGACCGAACCTCCGCTGCCTAACCGGGGCTTGTAAAGCGTTAACCAATACACCAACCGAGCACACATTGTCCCATGCGATTTCTTGCTATGTCTAAGCCCGTGCGATGGATTTCATTCACTATAAGTTTGCTTAGTTTTTATGGCTACTTATTTATTTCTGAGAAATGTAAGCTTTTTAGTTGTTCATCCATATTAAGGAGATCTCGTTCACGTTTTTTCTCTCTTATAGTTCACTTTTTAATATTCATTTTTACTTTATCATTCTTCTTACGTTTACGTGTATTTTGACGTAGCAGTGACCTAGGGATCAGCCTGCCTCTGTTTCTAACAGGGAAGGTCTGTATCTCGCCTGAGAGAAAGGGGGGGGGGGCGTATTTTGCCGCAGGGCGGTAACAAGCGCGACTAAAGTGGACGCTTTTTGAAAGTTTGTATTTAAATGATTGTGATTCCTAGAAAATTTTGTTTTAAGTTTCTGGATTGTTTTTTTTTCTTAAAGGTTCTAATTAAGTTCTATTTTGAATTGCTTTTTAGATCTATGACATAAGATTGACTTTAGGTTCGACTACTAACGAGTCCAGTTCTTCCGCAATCCCGTACATTTCTACTCGGCAACCAAGAGGTGACGGCGGCTTCCCGAATTCTGCGCAATTTTCAAAAATAAATCGTATTAAAATGTTATTTTTCTCTCAAAAACTTTTTATAAATATTATCATAAGTTTCGGTGCAATGATTCGACTGTTCCTCCTTGTTTTGATTTTAACAAGTAGTCTTCACAATTAACACGAATGCAGAACTCTTTTTAATCGCTCAGAGCTTTTTTAACTCTCCATAAAGCGTTTGTCTAAGCTCGAGTTTACTTTTGACTTCATGTTAGGAATGCACAACTTACTACTTCAAATCCACTAGCAACTTGAAAATAAACGCTTCATCAATATATAGATGGGCCTCCGAGACACTTAGAAGAGGCTTCTCAACACTTAGACGAGGCTATCGAACACTTAGACGAGGCTTTTCAACAATTAGACGAGGCTTCTCAACACTTAGACGAGGCTTCCAAACATTTAGACGAGGCTTCTCAACACTTATACGAAGCTTCCTAGCAGTTATACAAGGCCTCACTAACTTAACAAGGAGACGGGAATCATATCTAACTCGATGGCAGAAGCTGTCTCGTTCTGCACTGCCGGCCCTTCAGCTGCGCGAAACCTACAGCCCGGTCGCATCCCCCGCACGCACTTACACAGCCAAGTCGTCCGGCAGCAGCCGAGATCTGCTCCTTCTACAGTCCGCCCTGAATGCCTCGACGACCTCGGAGATGACTTCTTTCTCGGACTCGTCTTGCTTCTTGAACCACTCTCTAGTGAGTGAATGAATGCGTTACGCTTCGGTCATTACAGCTCACTAAAAAGCTTCACTAGCAGTCGCAGTAGTTTAACTGCGCTTTACCAGTTACACTGTAATTGCTCTCGAACGTACAGAGATATGAGAGATGGATGGGTTCAATCCCACCCTATAAACTAGCTTTTTGGGTTTGTTTGTTTAATGAAATTTTATCTTAACCAGGCTTCACTGCCTTCAAACTGCGTTTTTTGTGAGAAGTTGTTGATTTGTGGTTCACTCAACAAATATTTGTTGAGTAATGTAATTCAGGCATTGCAGTGAAACACAACTAAAAGTGCAGTTTTATGGAATTCGAGTGATGAGGAATCATTTATAACACATAGCTTTATGTAAATTTTACTGAAATTCTGTAATAACTCATTAAGAGACTAAAGTTCTAGTTTTTATTTTCAAGCTTTTTCAGTTTTTTTCGAAGTATTTCTAGCTCTCATAAACGGACAATAACACAACTAAGATTGTCATAAAGCAATGAAACAGTAGAATTATTAGGGTTCTAAGTTGGAGATAGTCAATTATTGCAAAAGAATGATGCATGCCTTGAGGAAACGAACGTAATCAAAAAATATATACAATAACATGCCTTTCCTTCTGTTTTTGCTGATTCATGCGAGCTTTGATTTGTCATTCTCTTCTCATTCACTGTCTTATTCGTCGTCACTTTTCCTGATCTTTTTTCTTTTTCTTTTTTCATCTTTTTGCATCTTTTTTCCTACTCATGGTCATCCTTACTTTCTCATTTTCTTTGTCTGATGACCTTCTCTCATTCTCTCTCTCTATATATATATATATATATATATATATATATATATATATATATATATATATATATATATATATATATATATATATATATATATATATATATATATATATATATATATGTTTATGTCTACGTGTGCTCTTTCAATATAGTTACCATGTACCTATCGTATCTACTGCTTTCTCAATACTCTGATTTCTCTGCATTCATTTTAAAATGTACTATAATGTATTTCATATGCATAATGTCGCTCCTCCTGCTTTCGTTCCCCGAACGTCAAATTTCTCTGCTTCTATGTACATAGAAAATTGCCTAAGATGCGATGATGAGATGAGCCTTTTTCTCTTCTGCCCCTAGGATGGCTGCATCTTCTCTTCCCTTTTTCTCTTCTGCCCCTAGGATGGCTGCATCTTCTCTTCCCTTTTTCTCTTCTGCCCCTAGGATGGCTGCATCTTCTCTTCCCTTTTTCTCTTCTGCCCCTAGGATGGCTGCATCTTCTCTTCCTTTTTTCTCTTCTGCCCCTAGGATGGCTGCATCTTCTCTTCCCTAGTTCTATGTATACAGTTTATCCATTTGTTGAATTGCTTCTTGTTGAAATATTCGTCTTATCACGTTCTTTGCTATTTCGCCTAAGGGCTTCGCTGGAGGTGTATAGGAAGAACGTGTGATACTTCACCACTCTAGAGACGCTCGAATAACAAGCGGTACACTGTTCACTAACACGCGGAACGATTCACCGCTCTAGAGATGCTTGTTATTCGAGCATCTCTAGAGTGGTGAAGAGACTCCTTTGAACTGCATATTCTCAATACCGCATCAACACAGATGAGCACGACAGTACAAGTCGGTTTGAATCGCCGTAACTAATAAGTGGAGTCGACTTTTACGAGAGCGGAGCCGACTCTTACGAGAGCGGAGCCGACTATTACGCGTTAAACACGCGAGAGCGATTAATAATACTATATGTAGGAAAATGATAAATATTGTGTAGTGGAGTAGGAAAATTTTGCCAAAAGAAGCTGTAGGGTAGATTTTTAAAAATTTAGCAATTGATTGGTAGTTTTGTGATGTAAAAAATCACTTCTGAATCTTCGAAGATCCTGAATTTATGAATTTTTCCAATATCATTTATACATTTTAGTTGGCTCGTTCTGTTTGCTAATGGAGAATTCAGTCCATTTTCTACTTTTTTCTTTAATTTTTCTAGTTTGCGGAACTTTGAAATAGTTCTACATATAATATATTGAATAGTTATACATATAATATATTGAATAAATTGTTCGAGAGATAAGTTTCCATGTCACACTAACGTTATATGTACATATAGTGAATCTCTCACTTTCTACACTCTTCATCTATTTTTCTCTCACCTCTTTTTTCTCTTTTCACTTTTATCTCTCCTGCACATTCTTTCTCTGTCATAATAAATTCTTCTAAATATCTCTAACCCTATTCTACTCCATTCCCAATCTCTCATTTGACTCTCATGAAATTCTCTTATCCATCATCCATTCAGTTGTTATATTACTTTTTTCTTCTTGATTCATTGCAACTTTCGTTTCTCCGAACACCTGATCGAGCAAGGGAACTACTCTTCATTCTAGTTTACGGTGTTCAGATTGCAATATGTTCTCCCATTGTTCCTTGTTCCAGTAACTCCACTTCATGTTCACTCGTTCTTTACCTCTCTTGCTCTCCCTCTCTTTCTCTTTCTCTTTTTCTCTCTCTCCCTTTCTTTCTCTCTCTCCCTCTCTTTCTCTCTCTCTCTCCCGCTCTCTTTCTCTCTTTCTCTCTCTCTTTCTCTCTCTTGATCTTGCTCTCTATCTATTTCTCTCTTTTTTCTCTTACTCTCTTATCTTTCCTTCTTGCTCCCCTTGCTCGATATCTCTTTTAAGCTTTTTTCTTTCTCTATTCTCTATTCATTTTTCTCTCAGCTAAGCTCTTTGATATCTCTCACTATTTTTTTCCCGTTTATCGCCTTCTGCCTATTACTTTTTTTAAAAGATCTTCCTCTTTAACATTCTTCCGTGTTGAATCATTTCTGACTTGAGTTTATCTGGTCTTCGGTAAACGCTGTTCTGCTCAGTTAATGGACGGCAGCTGGGAGATGTCGGACGCCATGCTGGCCTCCCACAACACGTACATCCTCCCAGGACCCAGCAGAAGAGTAAGCACTTTTCCATTCATAAATCCCTGCTAGAATATGTAAGGATGTTGGAAAAGTATTTTATCAGTATAGTTTCTTTTTTATAAGTTCTTTTTTATCAGAATCAGGTTGAAATAAGAAGATTTTTCAAGTTCTTGCTTTATCGCATTGAGTCGTTGTTGTTTTTCGCCTAAGCTTGAAAACCGACGTACAAAGCTTTATATAAGGTCATGAAAGGGGTTGAGATGGTATTTTTTCAAATATTCAATTAGGTTTTTCTCTGGCTTCAACTTAGTTTCATAGTTGAAGACTAGGCCTATATTTTCGGATTGTTTAAAAGGGTTCTAAATAGATAGAGAAGGTGTGCGATAGTGCGGTTTGTCTGTTTTTAGCTTCGGGAAAAAACACATGGTAACCGATAACCATAAGTTCGTTCCCACCTAACGCGCTTCGACCTGAATTTTTCCTTCTTCCTTTCAGATGCAACCAGAGGAAGAAGATTTGATGCACGTCGAGGCTCCCGCATCGATTCTCGACAACCTTGGTCCGTTTCTTCTTATCAATTACAAAGGTAGGACTCTCTTATCATTGTGGGAAATCTTGATACATCATCATAGCTATCCACAGCGAGTCAGAACAAGAGTTTTGTTGTTTCAATTCAATTCAATTTAATCGCTTTATTCTCGATGTCATGAACATGAAGCGCCATCATATCGAACAGCTCCGTCTGATACTCCGGACAGTACAGAAGAATGAGAACGTTGAAAGTTAAATGGAGTGTCGATCATGGTTGAGACATTACGGCCTCAATGTGTCCAAATCCTGCTAGAGACCGGAATCCTCCATTCTTGGCGATAGAAATGAAGAGTTAGAGGTGAGTCGACCGCTCTCAGCCACGACGAATGGAAAAATTTTTTTCGTTGGGTCTTAAAATGAGCATTATCATGTGTACGTGTGTAGCTCAGTGAGAAGAGCATTCGCCCGGAATGCGAAAGGTCGCGGGTTCGGTTCCCGTCCCACCACACGATTTTTGCACAAGTTTCTACGAACAGTCCGCTCCTCTGATCGGTATAAAAATCCGTTTCTTGAGATCAGCGAGGAGTATGGAATACTCTAATTTACAGGGGCCAAACCGGGACGAGAAGAAGAGAATAAAAAAGAGAAAAAGAAGAAAACCCGAGCATGAGCTAGTTCGCAGAAACAAAGGCGCCAAGACCTCAGACCCTAGGCCTCGAGAGAACTCAATGTTGAGAGGGGGGCATGTTGTATGTGCCTTAAAATGTGCATTATCATGTGTGCGTGTGTAGCTCAGTGGGAAGATCATTCGCCCGGATTGCGAAAGGTTGCGGGTTCGGTTCCCGTCACACCACACGATTTTTGCACAAGTTTCTACGAACAGTCCGCTCCTCTGCTCGGTATAAAAATCCGTTGCTTGAGATCAACGAGGAGTAGGGAATACTCTAATTTACAGTTTTGTACACCTGAGGCGAGTGTGATCAAATGGAGGTTATTTAGGACGACGGATGGATTTTACGACCGGAAAATGCAATAAAAATCGTTTTCCGCCTTTGTATGATGTCGGACTATAGGGAGAAAATAGAGCACAACAATACCGAGGTTATGAATCGTCAAATAACTCATGTTCGTAGAGAGATAAGAACAAGTTCAAAAGGAAAATGTTGAGTGGCTTTTTTGATTACACTACAATCAGCCGGATTCACGCGGAATCAATTCCATGTCAAAAAATTTCACGATTGAATGTGATACTCGAACTTAGGTGTACCTGCACATTACTTTTGGGAGAAATTGATAATGCTAAGTTCGATCCTGACGTCGAACTAGCTTTTGTCCGTCGGGTATCATATTGAAGTTTCTAGAATTGAGACTTTTTTCAGTTGGGACGTCACTGGTGTTGTCTGAGTCCAAAGTTGGAGTAGAGAATCTTCCTGTGATAGGATCTCCTGTACACGTCTTTAAGTCCAAGCAGCATATGAAAGATAAATACTCGTCCTATGATGTCATGGGTGGTGACATGGAAAGAATGATGGAGGGCGGAGAGATCATGGACGACGACCTGCTCACACCGATCGTCGAGAGAAAGTCTCAACTACCAGTCTTTCTTCTAGATTTATTTCCTATTCTCTTTTCTGTTCTATATTCTCTTTTCTTTCTTTTCTTTTCTCTTTTATCTGTTTTTTCGCTTTTCTCTCGTCTATTCTCCCTTCTCTCTTCTCTCTTTCCTCTATTCTATTATCTCTATTCTCTTCTCTCTTTCTATCTTTTCTCTCCTATCTCTATTTTCTCTATTCCACTTTCTTTTTCATAATATCCAACGAGTAATCTGTTGAGAGCCCCTCCTGGATGTCATTCTCCTTTGCAAGCAATGTATGAAGCAGACGATGATGACCTTCTAGACAAGTACCTCCACCCTCACAGCTTCCCGGACTCCTCTGATGACGTCGCCTCAGGTGTAACCGTTGTATCAATAAGCACATGAAGAACCGGAAGCTTCTAACCTGCTCTCGCAATTGCATCATCTTCTGTTATCGGAATGAACTAATGAATGAAATAATGAATGAAATGAATGAAATGAATGAAATGAATGAAATGAATAAAATGAATGAAATGAATGAAATGAATGAAATGAATGAAATGAATGAAATGAATGAAATGAATGAAATGAATGAAATGAATGAAATGAATGAAATGAATGAAATGAATGAAATGAATGAAATGAATGAAATGAATGAAATGAATGAAATGAATGAAATGAATGAAATGAATGAAATGAATGAAATGAATGAAATGAATGAAATGAATGAAATGAATGAAATGAATGAAATGAATGAAATGAATGAAATGAATGAAATGAATGAAATGAATGAAATGAATGAAATGAATAAAATGAATGAAATGAATGAAATGAATGAAATGAATGAAATGAATGAAATGAATGAAATGAATGAAATGAATGAAATGAATGAATGAATGAAATAATGAATGAATTTCGGTTTAAGGGGTGTCCGCAGATACGGGATACAACGGAGAGGGCGCTGGCAGTCGTCGACCAGAACGGCGACACGAACATACTAATAACACTGTTAGATTTTACCGCGCCAGCACTCTCTATATTTTTTCTTTACACTCTCTTCTTTTTCTCTCTTTCTATTTCTCCCTTTCTCTGTTTGTTTCCTTCTTCTCTTATATTCTCTTCTCCCTCTTTCATTCCTTCTTCTCTTATATTCTCTTCTCCCTCTTTCATTCTGCCGTTGTCTCTAATTTCACCTTCAGTCTTATCTACTTTTTCTCAGAAGATATTAAAATAAAAACATTTATCTTATTAATCTTACTAGATTCTTATGCAATAACCTGCCTTCCCAGATTTTCGGAGCTGCTTTTTCCTTTTCCCAAGAGTCTATTTTTCTTTTATGAAGCCAAGAAAAGACGTTCGAGGGTTTTTTCTTTTAAATTGATGACCCTCCACAAGAGCGATTCCAGTTTCCTTTGGAAACACAATATAGTGAAGAAGAAAATTTCAGAATCAAGAATTTAGAGTGGTTCAACTACTGGTTGAGCATAACAAGAAGGAATCTCAAAAGGATCTTCAAAGGGCGAAATGTCCATTGATATTGTACAAACTGACTGAGAAGAGCATTGCCTCAAAAGAAAAAGTGCATGCTCAGTTCCTGCCCAATGCACAACCTTTTAACAATTTTTGTTTAAAGTAAATTTAAAAAGGATGGTTATTCCACGTATCGTTCTGATCTCAGAGAATGCATTAATTGGAATATAGATTGAAAAGAAGATGCTTATAATGTCTAAAAAAGCCTAGAAAGAAAGCAATATGAAAAAGTACTGATTTATGGGCCAAGGGGTCAATCAATGATAAAGGTCCTCTCAATTTCGCATTTAAGTTGAATTAAGAATGGCCTAAAAACCAAAACTTTCCGGAACTAAATAACTGAAGTTTTTTTGAGGTGCGAGTGCGATTTTCCTGACGCTCAATAGTTTTAAAGTCTTCCAAGGTAATTCATATATCCGTTAGCAGATCGCATCTGCAGCAACTCCCCCCTCCCGCGGAACTTCCCGCATGTCAAGAGCGAGCTCTTCTGAGAAGAAAGGAATCGAAAGAGAGACCCCCGTCCCGAAACGGGTATGCTGCTTTCTGTCTGTACAACTCATGAAACTCATGCTCTAAGCTACCATAGAGATTATCAATGTTTCCTAGGCAGTGTAGTGTTGAAACTATCGCTGCCTGTAAAAGAGAGACGGCTGAGTTCCATCTTGCCGTTTCGAAAAAGTTTTGTCCAATACTTATTTGATTTATGTTTAGTCTTTAAAAACATAGTCGAAGCTCAATGATCATTAGAGTATTGTATAATATTAACTACGAATCTTATTTATTATGGTGTGCAGGTTCGAGTCCCACCACCCCCTCCTCCACCGCCGAAGTTCCCAGTCAAACCAAAGGCGCCGTCAAAGAGTCAGATCATGATGGAGCGGATTAAAGCGAGCATAGAAGCGGAAAAAGTGAGAATTTTAAAAAGATTACTGTCAGCGATTGCTGTTCCACTCTTTGCAAAAATACTACTTCCAATAAGATAAATATATGTTGAAGTCATTTTTACAACAAAAAAAAAAACTGTATTTGAGAAAATTATTTTGGAAAGAAAGTTGTTTTTGTCTGGACTCTTTTTGTTTTTGTCGCTAACCAGAAAACATCGAAACACATTGTCGCAATACAGTAGTTTGGAGTTTCGTTAATGAAGCATACATATGAACCTTCGGTTTGAGGTTGAGAAAAACGGACATATTAATAGATAGATAGCAGGGTGGTCGGTTGTCTCTTTTTTCTTTGAAGCTTTTGAATTTCGCGTTACGAAAGTACGCATCGTAGGAAGACCCAGAAAATATGAAATAAACAGCTTTCGTTTCGAAAGTTCTTGTTTGAAAGTTTTTCCATCAAAAAATCCGAGAACGGTCTATTCGCTTTTTAAAATCATTCTGAACCCCTTTTTCGGCAGCTAAATAACAAAAAGAATAAAAGCCTCATTGACCGGCTTTGGAAAAAGTATACTTGGTTCAATTTTTTTAAATTAAGTTATTGAGCTTCATATTTTTGTGCAGCTTACTCCAAAAACCAAGCCGAAGCCTCGCCAATCGCTCCTACCTCCCCCTCCAGCCCCGCCTTCTGCAGAAACACATAGAACCGAGTGTGTAGCCTCCCCCTCCCATGCGGCCGATGAAAACGGTTGGTCTTCAAATTCTCGATATAAAAGTTTGGCAGTGACGAGTGGATAAGATTAAAATTGATTATTACACTGAAAAAAAGTTAATCCACCGCAAAGATCTAACCCAGCGATTTTTCATGTCCATGTCCGAGAATACGAGCGCGTTGCCATTTGCAGATTTCTTTAAAGGAATGATGTTTTCCTTTTATGGTTAAAATGCAAACGGGTGGCTTTCTCTTAACTTTTATATTGTATGTACTTGCTTTACCCTGCCTTTAACCATTCTCTATTCTTCATCCTCTCTTTCCCTCTTTCTCTTTCTGTCTCTATCTTTCTCCCTCCCCTTTTATCTTTTCTACCCAAAGATATGAACAATCTTTCTTTGCATTCTTATTCTCTCACGCGAGCTCTCTTCTGGAGGTCCCATCACAGAAAGATTCTCTACTTTTTCTGAATATTTCTCGGGAAACGCAATATTTTCATTTCACATTGTGTTTCTCTTCTACATCTAGTGTGTTCGGCTCTTCATCCGTAATGCTTTGCCCATGTAACAACTTTTGCAGCCCTTCTTCTATGTATTTATATCCGAACAGCATTCTGTCGCTATCTGATAGTTGCTTTTCCTTGCATTCATCCATACAATTCATATCTCTTCGGGATACCTGAAACCAATCTGTGCTCCATACTATGGGATACATCACACGTGTGTAATCGTGATCTCTTTGTTAATGATAAAATTTCCTGGATATATAATGTGCTATCTATATGTATATCTATTTTTCCTTCTTTTATTCCTTTATCTCTATCTCTTTTTCTCTTTTTTCCGCTCTCTCTACCTCTTTCTCTCATATCTCTATCTCTAATATTTTCTCTCCATTACTTTCTTCTTACTCTCTCTTTACTTCTCTCCCTTACTCTTTCTCTTTTTCTCTCTATTATTCTCTTTTTTCCGCTTACTCTCTCTTTCTCTCTCTCGATCTATGCTCCTCCTTCTTTTTTCGACCTCCCTCTCAAAATGTGCAATGAATGCTTAGCTTGAATCGAAAATAATGTTACATGCATATAAAATAGTTTGAGGTTTTTGTTAGAGAAGAAGGTCTGAGAAAAACGAAGACGAAAGAGAAATCGTTGAATGAAGGAAAGCAATTCCGAGAACTCGAATGAGACACAAAGCAGAACTCGAATGAGACACAAAGCAGAACTCGAATGAGACACGAAGCAGAACTCGAATGAGACACAAAGCAAAACTCGAATGAGACACAAAGCAGAACTCGAATAAGACACAAAGCAGAACTCGAATGAGACACAAAGCAGAACTCGAATGAGACACAAAGCAGAACTCGAATGAGACACAAAGCAGAACTCGAATGAGACACAAAGCAGAACTCGAATGAGACACAAAACAGAACTCGAATGAGACACAAAGATGAACTCGAATGAGACACAAAGCAGAACTCGAATGAGACACAAAGCAGAACTCGAATGAGACACAAAGCAGAACTCGAATGAGACACAAAGCAGAACTCGAATGAGACACAAAGCAGAACTCGAATGAGACACAAAGCAGAACTCGAATGAGACACAAAGCAGAACTCGAATGAGACACAAAGCAGAACTCGAATGAGACACAAAGCAGAACTCGAATGAGACACAAAGCAGAGCTCGAATGAGACACAAAGCAGAACTCGAATGAGACACAAAGCAGAACTCGAATGAGACACAAAGCAGAACTCGAATGAGACACAAAGCAGAACTCGAATGAGACACAAAGCAGAACTCGAATGAGACACAAAGCAGAACTCGAATGAGACACAAAGCAGAACTCGAATGAGACACAAAGCAATGAAGAATACTGAGACGTAGAATTTAAAAAAAAAGAAGTAAAGAGATCTTTTTCAATCTGAAAGAATCTTAACTTTGGAAAATTCAGGTGTACCTCTTGAAAACGAAGAAGTTTGTAGAAAAAATGTGTAGGATGGTGATGCATGCGCACATTTATGAATAGAGCGGAAGATAACAGCATGAAGGGGAAAAATTGATTTGAAGAAGAGAGAAGAGAAAGAGAGAGAGAGAGAATGAAAAAGAGCAATTGATAGATAGATAGAGAGAGAGATAAAAATAGAGAAAAATTAAGAGATAAGCGAAGTTCTTTAGCGTCATTCTGGACGAATGCGAGTTGGATTTCCGTAACGAGATGAAGACAAAAATAAGAAAGTTGAAAACCAGGAATATAAAGGGAGAAAGATACGGATAAGGATAAGAAGGGATTGTAGAAGAGTGCAAACGGTCGTCCGGCTAAGAAATCTTCTCAGATGATGGTGTCTCAAGTCGGTGTGCGCAGAAAACTGTCGCATCTTCAAGTTGCACAATCATGGAGTGGTTATCTAGTGTGTGAATGCTTAGTCCTTCAGCGAGCACGGCTCTCCCGCGAAGCAAATGTTAGGAAAAAGTGGATAGCGAATAGAAAAGAAAGTCGAACTAGAGAGAATGAGAAGGATAAAGGGGAAGGAAATGAGAGAGAGATAAACAGAGAAAGAGAAAAAGAAAGAAAATAACAATGAGAGAAAGAAAGAGAGAGAGATAGAAAGAGAGAGAGGGGGCTGGGAAAGGGCAAGGCAAGCAAGAGAGAAGAGACTTGTCCATGTCTCGTGTTCTCTCTTGTATTCTGGGGAACAAGAGATAAGATTCATAGGCGCAAGAGGTCTTTTAATTTCAACCGTTGTTTTTTTATTTTCGCTCTTTTCCTTTCACTTACTTTTCTATCTTTGTTTTTCGGTATCATTTTTTTTATACATATTTTGTGATCCGCTAAATCTATGTTTTAAAAATTTTTTTGGGGAGTTATCCTATTTAGCCATCTTACTTCATATAATTTATTTCCCTCCCTTTCCACGTCTTCCGCTTCATTTCTCACTTCATCTTGAACACAACTCAAGACATTCCAAGATTCTTTTTCTCAACTCTTTTCATGTCTTCTCTTAACCTTCATGTCTCCTCATTCTATCTTGTTCGCCATACTGGAATCTACGACTTCCATCCGCTCTCTGCTCTATTCATTTCGTCTAGTGGACAAGATGCAATCCGGCTTCAACGAGGAATTGGACACCTTGAAGCTGTATCGTCCTAGTCCATCACCGCCCTTTCACACAATGCTATCACTGGAGTAGGACCGACCAATCACTCGAAAGTTCTTTTCGAAATCAACTTCGACCCCTTCGACCTTATATGTAATCAACTCCTTAGACCTCATGTTTCCCCTCACATGGAAGACCCCCTTCCTTATACCTTGCCACGCATTTTCCATGCGTAATAAACTCAAACTCAAACTCAAACCTTTTAAAGTTCAAATTCCCACCTAGAAACCGTTAGAGGAACGGATCTGCTCTTCAATGCTCTTCTTTAGTTTGGCTGAAATCAATTTCACTCAGGACTTCTTTGATAGACCAATTTTTCTGCTGGATCTTATTCAGTAGAGAAAAAAAAACTAGATTTTTCTATAAAAAAAACTAGAAAAACTAGAGAAAAAAACAACAGTAGATTTTTTTTCATTTCTCTTTCTCTTTTATTCTCTTTTTCTTCTTCTTTCTTTCTCTTCCCTTTTTTCTCTCTCTCCGTTCCTCTCTCTATCTTTCTTTTTTTTCGTTTCTCTGTCTCTATTTCTTTACTTTTCTTTCTTTCCGATCCTCAACGTCTGCTACTTATCTCTTTTCTCTTCTATCTCCCTAAGGTACCACTTTTCTGCTTTTGTTCCCATCATCTTCGCAGCTGGAAATGCTTTCTATTATACTCCGCTGTTTGATTTCTTTTCTCAGCTGCTTTATTACTTTGGCTGTTAACAGAACGGAGTGAGGATGAAACATTTTGTTGAAAGTGCCTTTTTCTCTTTTTTTCGGCTTACTGTTGTCCTACTCCATTTCTTCTTTTCTTTTTCTTTTCTTTCTTCTCTTTCTCTTTTCGCTTTCTTTCTCTCTCTCTCTCTTTCTCTCTTACTCTCAACTTGAATAAAAATACAGAAGAAAGAATTGAAAAGAGAGAAAAAGAGAAAGAAATAAAAATTAGAAGGGAGAGATATAGTAAGAGAGAGAGAGAAGGCTGGGAAAGCTACAGAGAAAATGAGAGAGGAATCGAGACAGAGAGAAAGAGAAGGAGAGAGAGATTATTCAGTACTGACCTCTCGCAAACGGACCCGGGCAAAGTCTGTCAACCCTCTCTCCCAAAGGCAGTAATGCTACTTGAAACCCTTTCACTTCCACTCTCTTTACCATCGCCTGTCATGCCTTTCTATCGCTCTTCTCTTTCTCTGTAATCTTTCTCTCTATCTGTCTCTTTCTCCTTCAATCTCTCTCTTCCACTGTTTCTGGCTCTCTCTCTCTTTCTCTCTCTCTCTGTTTCTCTCTCTCTCTTCACTCCCCTCGCAATCGTTCTTTCTCCACTTCACTCTTTCTCAAACTCTTTTTCTGCCATGATGTGCGTCTTGTTTCTTTAGATTCATACATATCTCTTCTTTCAAATTTTCCCTCCTCTCTCAGAGATTTGCTATGTACTACTTTCCCTCTTTTCTATTAATCTCTCTGAACTTTACTCGCCTTCTTCATCTCTTTATATGTTTTTGTGATCCTCTTTCTCTTGATGCTCTGCTTCTCTCGTCTAAGCCTCGATTCGGTTAGCCGTTACTTAACATCTACTGAATCTTGTAACACTTCCACCTCTACAGATGTCAGCCAATCGTGTGTGCTCAAAAGTATCTTTTAATCTTTGTACCTAATTCATTGTTTTCATCTCTTTCTTTCTCTTATTCTCTTTCTCTTTTATTACGTCCTTTCTTTCTCTCTCTCTCTATCTTTATCTCTTTCTCTTTCGCTTTTTATTTCTCTCTCTTTCGCTCTTTTCTCACATTACTCGTTCTCTTTCAACTCCCTTTTCTAATAATTCTCTGTCTTAATCTGTCTCTATCTCTATTTGGAACAGTTTGTAAGTCTCTTTCTCTCTCTATTTCTTTCTTCTTTCTTCACCCTTAGCTGCTCAAGTGACTCTCCTCCTTGTTTTCCTTTCCTTCTGGCCTCTTCTTCTCTCCGAGTTCGTCGTATCGCTTTCATACGCTCTTTCCGTGCGGTTGCTGAATGAAGGAGTTCCATCATTGAACGAAAAGATGTCTTCCTCATTCGAACATAGCTCTCTTTTCCTCTTTTCGTTTTTTTTCTTCTGTAACCTGTATGCCTCTCTAGCTCTCTTAAACCTTTTCTTCGATTTTGCTCCTTCTCTAGCTCTTTTTCGCTTCTTCTCTTACTTTCCCTCTCTCTCTTTTTTTCATACTCTCTCTCTTTCTCTCGTACTCTTTCTCTTTCTCTCTCTTTATTTTTCATACTCTCTCTTTCTCTCGTACTTTTTCTCTTTCTCTCTATAATTGGCCGTCATCGTACTTTCCAAATGAATCCTTCATCTCTTGATTGATACAGCTGAAATGCGAGGTACGGTCTCATCTGCAACTCCTTCATGCTCCTCTTCTCCTTCTGCCAAAAATCTCTCCTCCACACCCCTGCGAGCATTGAATCCATCCTCCGGTGCGTCTTCTCCTGCCAGGACAAGCTTGCCCCCAAAGAAGCCTCGTGTGTCTCTACTCCCTCCAGGTACCCCATGGCTTCTAGGAATCCTTTTTTGGGTTGCTGGGAATTTATTTAATATCTGCTGGAGTCCTTATCTTACACTCACAAAGATATTATTCCGTTGCTGGTGGGACCCTTTCAGTTGAAAGCTTGAAACCCAGAAGAAGAGTGATTTAATAGCTATTTTCGTGCTTTTGTGCTTTTTTCGAGTGGAAATGTAATGTATGCGCTACTGTTGGGTAAATTAGATGAAGTTTTTTTCTGAAGTTTTTTCTTCAAACTTTCTGCCATTTCAGCCGATATTTTCAAAACTTTTTAAGAATGACTTGTCTCATGCGTATTCTATTTCCATACAACTCTCCACCCTTACCATTTTCTGTTAGGCCTCTCACCAACATCGAAGAAAATCTTTCTATTGTCCTACTTCCTACGATTTCCCTTTTTTTGTTTCAAATGGACATATTTATTTTGAACTTAGATCTACTGGTGTTTTCTGATCTCAGTCTCTCTGAAGCTTAGTTTCCGCTATCATCTGCGCCTAGTTCGTTCCTTGGCTATCGAGCAAAAAAGCGACAGTTGTTTTGATTGACTGATGTGTTCCTGATTTTTCATTCCTTCCTCCTCCTCTCTTTCTCTCTTTATTTCTCATTTTTCTCTCTCACTCTCTTATCTCTCACTCCATTCTAACTCTCTTTATCTCTCTCTATCTGTCTATCTTCCATTCCCTCTATCACTCTCTATCTCTTTTCATTTGTCTCTATTCTCTTTCTCTGTTTTTTGTTTCTCTTCCTCTCTCCCAATCTAAATATGAACCTCTTCGAATCTGCTGTATATCTTATAGTCTCTAGAGAATAGTTTGATAAACACCAAGAAAAATTACTTTTCGATACACTGCTGGGAAGTTGTTACATTTTGAAAGAAAAATATGTAGCTTTTCTAGAAAGATAACGAAAGGTGTTGTTGATGATACTAACTAAGCAAGAGTGATAGTAAAGATGCGATAGTGATAGACCTTCCGTCTCCATATGTAACGATGCCCAAGGTACAACTACACCTTCGTAAAAAAATTCAGCAGTCAAGAAAGATGTGGAGAATGGATCCACATCCAGAGAAGCCAAAGAGCATGCGAAGGCGAGGAACGGAAAGACCGTACCAAGGCGTCAGTTTCTCATCCTTACTCCAAAAAAAATAAGTTCAACAATTCTAGTCAGTTGAAATGTTTTGTTATCAGAAAAATAAAAATCACTTAAGAAGGCAAAAAAGTAAGCATTACAGGATGCGGCTAAAGTACGGAACGGTGGTTATTAACCATTAGTTTCTAGAAAAAAGCAAACAAATCAAGTCTTTAGTATGAAATATTTATTGCATACAGGTTTAGTAACAATTATGAAAATTATTCGATTCGGCCTCCTCTTTATCTTACAACATGCCGGAGACGATGCTCGAATTGCTGGACCGTGTGTCGCAGGTATTCATCAGGAAGAGTGTTCTATTCTGTGGTCAGGCGGGTCTTTAGAACATTCAAATTTTCAGGATTTGTAGCGCAGATTGGGCTGTAAATATTCCCAAACAGAGTAATTCAGCGGGTTCAGGTGGGGAGAGGAAGCGGGCCATTCGGACTTTGTCAAAAAGGCCGGAAAGTTTGCTGCGCACCAATCTTGAGTGAACTTGGTATTGTGAGAAGGAGCTCCGTCTTGCTGGAAAACATACTTCTCTCCTTCGAAATGAGCATCTGTCAAGGGCTTCAATACATTTTCAAGATTTTTTTCAGTGTACAGATGTCGATCCATTTTGACGTTTTCTTCAACGAAGAACAAGGGACTCTGTCCTGAGGAGCAAATTGCTCCCACACCATTACCTGAGCAGGGTGTTGAGTTCTTTCGATGCATCTACCTTTTTTATCAGCCTCCAGAGAACTGTGAGCAAGAACCAGTTTGTTTTGGGGGTTGAACTCCTCTTCTACTTTGAATAATTTCTCATCAGAGAAGATGAACTGAGGAAGCGGTCATTTGCGAGACGCGACAAAAGAGCTTTGCATTTTTCTTTTCTGTCAAGCTTTTTTTGTTCAGTTAAAAGAGCTGTTTTTTTTCCTTGGTAAGAGGAAAGTCTCAGCTTGTTATGAAAAATTCTTCTGACGAATTTTTCTGAGATCTTGAGCTCTTTCGCCGTTTTCCACATGCTCCTCTCCGCATCACGGGCGATCCTGCTTCGCACTCGTTTTCCAAAGACTATGGTATTAGCCGTCTTTGGTCGTCCACTTCTATGACGATCCAAAAATCCCCCTGTTTCTTCAAAACGAGCCAAGGTTTTCGAAACAACCGAGTGGTTTATTTTGAACGTTTTTGCGATGTCTGAAATGGACATTGTTCGGAGATGAAGATCGTTGATTGCAGTACGCATCCGATGGGCAGCCACCAGAACTCGTAGAAACAACCGATCAACCTAAAAAAAAAATTGAATAAGATTGAAACATCTTTCCGAGATCCTAATAAAGCAAACCGCATATCGTTTGAACCATTCTACCTCAAATTATTTTTTGTCAAACTTTCGTTCCATAAATTATTGAACTATCGCACAGAAAAAAGCTCCATACTTTAGCCGCACTCTGTAGAGATATCGTCAGTATTTTTCCATTTCTCCATCTGTGTGCAATACAATTCAAATGACTAGCATTCACTGTTGTTGGACAAAGAACGTTATTGATTGGATTGATACTGCTATGCGGTAAGTATTGATACATATAAAATGATGTAATCGACTTTCTCAGCTTTCATTCAGCTTAAAATGTGGCGAACTTCGAAGTGAGAATTTAACGAGTAATGTTTTAATAGAACATCGGCTTTAATAAGTTTTACGCATTTAGTCCGTTTAAATGCTTTTAATCAATGTCTGAGAGCATGAAACACTCGAGTTTCCACTAGCCCTAGTCATGGGTTAAATAGTCATGTCAGACCTTCTGTCGACGGGCCCCTGTTTTTTCAAAATCATAATGGGGACCCTTATGTGTAACAAACATTTTTTCGAGGGCCTCTGTTTTTTCATCATAAGGGGTGAAAAAAGAAAGAAGCCTTGTGTGAAAAAAGTTTTTTCGCCTTTGGCAGGCGTCTGTACCTTTTTCTTGCACACTAAAAAACCCCTAGTTAGTAGATGTTTCAATAAGAAGTGCGAACATGGTTGAGAAATTGATGCCTTCGGGTGTCCAACTTTTGCAATAATTCATTTTCCCTTCTTTTTCCACTTTGTTCATAGAAAGAGCGGAATAAGTCGCGACCGTCGATGAAGTAACTGAGTTCAAGAATGATCTATGATTATTCTCTTCATAACTGTCAGCACGTTCACAATAATCAATAACAATAATTCAAAATAACGCTTTTAAATTCCCTTCGATTTCTCTGTTGACATCTGCTGTTAAAATCTATGTCCGACCCATTATCGAATACGCAGTTGTGGATTCCATCTTCTTCGGGCCTTGTTAAGTTGGTGGAGAAAGTCCAACGCTCGTTAACGAGGAGAGAACTAGGAAGAGCCCGTCACCCTAAGCTTCCGTATT
The DNA here is from genome assembly GCA_964056735.1 of Allodiplogaster pararmata. NCBI lineage: Eukaryota > Metazoa > Nematoda > Chromadorea > Rhabditida > Diplogasteridae > Allodiplogaster > Allodiplogaster pararmata. The sequence continues at coordinate 46,950,939 of OZ057403.1, forward strand.
CCCCAAGGCTTTCATTGTTAGGCCTTCAGAGCCTCGAGTACCGTCGAGCTATCTCTGATCTACTTTTCTTTCATAAATATCTTCATAACAGCTTAGACATAAACATGGATCATTTATACGAAATCTCGGCTGTTCAGCATTTCACTCGGCATTCGCATCCTTTGAAACTTATTCCGCCTCACCGCATCAATAAGATTTCATTATCGACCTGCGTTTCCCGTCAAATGTCTGTTTATAACTCTCTTCCATTTGATGTTATCAACGAAGCTAGTAGCCTAAAATTTAGAAAGCGACTTTTTTCGTTGCCTGTGAATGTGATTGTGTCAAATAGTCTTGTTTCTGATACTTAAATTAGACTTGTAATTTTTATTAGTATCAGAGCCCCCTTTTTTCCCTTTTTTTTGCAACTGAGCTTTATGTCTTACGTAGTCCATGCATCATTTGTTTATCAGTAATTTATTTTTTGTCTCAAATACTTACATGCTCTACTACTCTCAAATACTCAAATACTAACATTACATTTCTCCAATTCGTCGTGGCTGAGAGCAATCGACTCACTTCTCGCTCTTCATTTATATCGCCAAAATGAAGGATTCCGGTCTCTAGCAGGAATTGGACACCTTGAGGCCGTATCGTCCAAACCATGATCGACACTCCAGTCTAAATTCTACGTTTTCGTTCTCAACATCAAGAAACTGGAGTCTTTCAAATGAATGGCGCCTCATGTCCCATAACATGGAGAATAAAGCGTTTGAACTGAAATGAATTGAACTTACATGCTTGGAATAAAGAATGAATGAACGAATGAATGAATGAATCATGGTTCTCATGACTTTTCATGTATAAAACGTTCCTAACCATAAGAGCGAAGACAATTAATTATTTTTCAAATAACTTTCACTAAATTATTTTCAGCTGGTCAGAAGCCGATCCCAAGGCAGTTTCCTACTTCCTCTTTCGGTCTGAAAGTGGGCGGAGTCAAATCGAATCATCCTGTGTCCCAAGCATCGAGGAGAATCGGTGAGGTTTACGCATCATTTTTTTATTTTTAAATCTTTTCCCACAAAATTTTTGTATGAAAATGTGAAAAAACCAAGCATCTGGACACAGAGTTAGAGTAGAAAAAAAAAGTTAGGAGAATTAAAACAAATAATTTATAATTCTCTTTTTTTTACAAAAAAGGAAAAGGAGGGCATTTTAACAACAAAAAATGAGCATCTAAAGAAGAGATATAGAAATATAAAGATAATTATTTTGAGTAAATGAGGAACAGAAAAGAAAAAGCGAAAGAAATGAAAGGGGATTTACTTTAACTGCTTCAATGCCATAACTTCCGAGGATGCAAGAACTCATGTCAAAAGAATTCAAGACAACAAACTTCAATTAATTTGCAGATGAAGAGAGTAAACTTCACGTGCTCAGACACAATGCTTTGATTGCTCGCATGTTAATAATCTACAGTGAATATGAAAGAAGCAAAGTGAGGTTTTTCAATCTGAGAATTGAAAAGATGGAATAAATTAAAGAATTAATTAATTGACTGAATTTGCTAATGAATGTAAGAAACTCTAGCATCGTCTTGTGAACAGAATCTTTCGTGCATTTCTCTATTAGATCAGCAACAGAGCACTTCAAATATTGTCATCCATTCAAGTAAAGCATGATTATTGAATATTTTCATTTGCATTTAAGAATTCATGGTAAATTACTTTTTTCTTCATTATTGGTTCTTTTATTTCAGAAAGAAACGCAACATCAAAGGGATCTCAAGGAAATTTGTAAGTTATGATGATTTTTTTTACAATTAGAAACCTCTCTAATTCTTTCTTTATAAACCCCTCTTTCTTTCCTTTCTCCTTTTATCATTCTTGTAAGAATTATTGGTTGAATACTTATTCAGACACTCTACAATATTAGTTAAAAGGCTCTCATATACTCACGAGCATACCCAAGACGCAGACATTGGGATGCTAGACGAAAAATTGGCTTTAAAGGCTCCGGTTTCGAAAATTTTCTTCATAGGTGATCATTTTGAGCATCAGAGAGTCCGGTTCTTGAAAAAAAAGTTTTACAAAAAAAATTATTTTTACACTAAAATTATTTTTACATTAGAAAATTATTTTTACATTAAAAAATTATTTTTACATAAAAAATTATTTATACGTTAAAAAGCGCTTAGGCTTACTAAAAGTTTACGCTAACGAAGCCGTACGGCTTAGGCTAACGAGACCGTATCAAAATATGCCACTCTGCCCTGTCTGGTGTCTGGTATGCCCGTGAGTATATAAGAGCCAGTTCAAATACCAAAGTTCTGCAAAACTTGAAATATAAACTAACGTGCGAATAAATTGAATTCTCCCTAAATGTACAGATGAGTTACGAACGGAACTGGAGACGATGATCAGACGATTATCAGAAGCTGAACGCCGTAATGCAGAGGAAATCGAAAAACGCCAGTTTCATACCCTCCTTTTTATAACTAATTTTCAACCCTACTTCTAAAAATTAGGAAACTTCACTTTCTGAATTTCCAAATAGTTTACAAACTTAATTCCAGCACAAAAATCAATTGATTCACCAATAAGATTTTTATCTGCATGGTTTTTTGTCTTTTTCTATCGCTTACTCTTTATTTCTCTCTTTTTTTAATTATTCAATTAATTTTTGTCTCTTTTAAAAGCTACTATTTTTGAAACGACTGGATTCTGTTGATTCATCTCTAATAATATTATGTTGCGCTGATGCGTACTGACATGCTTCACGATCTTGCCCGACCTCCATCATGACTTCACTCCTTCTTTCTTCTTTTTCTATTCCTCTTTTTCCCTCTACTTCAACTTCTCTTTCTATCTCTTTATCCTCTTTCGTCTTAGCCTGTCTTCCTCTGTTCCCAACTTATCCTTCTTTTTTCTGCCAGTTTTTCAACGTTTAGTGTCTCTCTCGGCGACTCGCTATCGCCAAAGAAATCTTGTATCTCCAGGGGAAGTAAGAACAGGATACAGAAGATGGCTGGAGAAACAAAGGGGAATTAGACTTTATGAGCTAGAGAAGGTTGATAGAGTAAGAGTAGAAGAGAGGATGAAAAGAGAGTTGGGCAAGCAAGAGGTTATCATGAGAAGCGAGAGAGGGAGAGAAAACCCGAATTAGAGATATAAAGAGAGTCGTAGAGAAAAAATGAAATAGTGAAAAAAAGAGGAAGAGAGAGCGAGAGAGAGACCGAGAGAGAGAGAGCGAGCGAGAGAGAGAAAGCGAGAGAGAGAGCGAGAGAGAGAGAGAGAAGAGAGAGAGCGAGAGAGCGAGAGAGAGAGAGAGAGCGAAAGCGAGAGAGAGAGAGATAGATAAAAAGAGAGAGATGAAGGAAGAGAAAGAGGAAACTAAGAAGTTGAGAGTTAAGAGAGAGAAGAGAAACAAAAAGGGTAAATTTTGCAGCTAAATCAAAGTGTGGATAGACTGCTTTACAGTTTTGCTCTCCTTACACCATCTCATGAGGAATCTCGGACTGCTTTCTTGCCTCTTTCCTCTCTCTCTCTCTCTCTCTCTCTCTCTCTCTCTCTCTCTCTCTCTCTCTCTCATTACCTCTGTTTCTCTTTCTCTACCTCTCGAGCATGCAATCTGACCTTCTTCGATTCAATTCCACCTTCCTCCCATTCTAAGTAACTGCAATATCTTCTTCTAATGTCTGCCTCAACGACCACCTTCATCTCGGCAGTTTTCTTCGCTTGGTACGTCCAGGCTTGGAATGGGTCGGATGCCCCCCTCTTCAGTCCCACAGTTCTCCATCATCGAGAATTCATAAGAATATGCCAACCCTTAGAAAACCAAACCTCAATCTTCCCAATGGCCGTCATCTCAGTATTTCCTCTGCTTCTGCACTGTTTATGGATCGCTCTCTTCCTTATTTCTTACCTTGTTGCAGTCCATTTAACCAACGAAAGAGGCATCAGAAGCTTGCGAGAGCAAATGGCTAACCAGGTTAGTGACGAGATAACTTAGGTTTTTGTTCTCATAATGAAAAAATACTTGAACATCTCTTTTCTTACTTGGACCAAAGCGTTGTACAAGATCAGATTCCTCTCAAGTAAATTCAATGGACTTTTTATTTGAAAACACTAAAAATGAGGCCAGGGAATCATCGTTTGCGAATAGTTCAAATGCGGATGGAAGCATTCATATCAGAATCATGCGTAACTGAAAAAAAAATCCGTGAGCTCATATCACACGTATTATAAATATCGCACGTATACATACTAGCAGCAATGTTTCCTCAGAAGTTAAGCGCTGGGGTGTGAGATTATTCTGTTGTTTCTTTCACTACATCTAAGGCTGTCAAATTTGTTCATCAAAGCAAAATTCACTAATCAACAATGTTGAGTTTTTTTACTGGTTTGTTTCTTTTTAAAGAAAAGCATTACAAACAATTACTAGCTCAATGTTTTTTTTTTTAAATGCGGTGACATGAAATAATATAATTCTGTATAAAATGTTTACACAAATAACAAATTACATAACATACAAATCACACAGAACGAAGAGCGAGAACGGGCGTCGAATACGAGTCTTGAAGAAGAGAGAGTGAGGCATGAGACTGAGATCGGCGAAATGCAACGGAGGCATCAACAGGTCAGACGTAGAAAGAGGAGAGGACAGAAAAGAAACAGAGAGAGATAGAGAGAAAGAAAGGGAAAGAGAAGAAAGAAGAAAGATATACTGGAAGGGATAGAAACAGTGAATGAGAACTGGAAAAAATTAGATAAAAGACAAAGAGAAATAGAAAGGTTTTAATAAGCTCATATTAGTTTATCAAGAGGTAAAGGCGAGTTGGAAGCTTATTAAAGTAAATATGTAGTTCAATCTAGAACTAGTAGAATTGAACAACTCGTATTCCATAGCCAAAAGTTTCTAATAATCACTTTTCCTCTCTCTTCCTCTCTCTTTTTCCCTAGCTCTTTCTCTCTTCTTCTTCTCTTTCTCTCAGTCTTTCTCTCTTTCTTACATCGCTCTTACTCTCTCTTCATCTCTCTCTTACTCTTATTTCTTCTCTTTCTCTCTCTTTTTTCTCTTTTTTCTTCTCTCTTCCTCTTTTTTGTCCACTCTTCCCCTCCCTCTCGCGTTCTCTCTCTTTCCCTTTGAGATATTCTTTTTTGCAGACATGTGCCTTATTGGACGAAAAGAACGCAGAAGCAGAAAGGGCGATCGAATCTCTCCAATCAGAGAAGAAAGCGCTCCAAACAGCTCTTGCCAATGATCACGACACGAAAGTTCAGGTGAGCCATTCTCATTATCTTTCTTATCTTTCCTGACTATCATTATTTTTCTGTTTGTTCACACCCTCAACAAAGGTTTGTTGTTCTCATGGGAAGTTCTCTCTATTTCATGGAATATTTTAATCAATATCATGTTTACTCTCCCATCCTCATTTGATCTACTCTCCCATCCTCATTTTATCTACTCTCCCATCCTCCCATCCTCATCTGATCCAGTACATTTTATTTGCTTTACATTCATTTCGCTACTCTTCTCTTCCCTCAATCAACATCTTCGCCTTGATATTTCGTCTTTCAGTACTACACATACATTCTTTGCATACTATGATTGTAAACAAGATACATTTCGCGTGGTAATTGTATTCTATTTGTTCTCGTAATTTTCTTAGCATCTCTGATGGCAACTAAAATATTGTTCCCTTTGATGCTTCAAAGAATGCATAATTGTAGTGGAACGAAAATGAGAGGATAACAAATTTTAGTTAGCACATCATCAAAGTTGATGAATATATAAGATCGTAGTTACTGGAGAAGAAAAAAAAACAACAAAACCACAGGAAAGCAAGTTTTGGAACATATTGTAATTTTTCAAGAATGTTAACATGAAGGTGCATGTTGAATGAAAAACAAATTCCTGCTAAAAATGAAAATGCGAAAGTGTGTTTCGTCCCCGAATTCAGGGAGACTTTAGCTCTATCTGGACAGGGCTCTGTTTTCATTACAGTTATCTCATGTTTCAACGGTTGCTAGAGAATAATCAAGCGCCGACTCATAGCGAAAACGTGTACAACGTTCACTTTTCTCAGATAATTGAAAACGACCGTTAGTTTATACAAAGGCCTGGAATAATGAGAAGGCTCGAAAAAGAATAGGGGCAGAGAGGTACGATAGATTATGGAATAAAAAGAGAGATTGAGATCGGTTACAAATATCGAGTGAGGAAACGTTTAATACGGTAGAAAATTGTATATCTACAGGTAAACTTATGGAAACGGACGCATGTGAGTGACTTTTCCATGATTGGAGCATATTCCGTATGGTTTACTGTGCAAAAAAGGGATTCCAATAAATGTTCAAAAAAGCGACGGACCAAAGCAATGGCTGGTTCTAAACTCGCACCTTTCGCTTACGAAGCGATGATGTTCCCACAAAGCTACCTATGCATGCCAGCACCTATGAGGTTTTTTGAAAAAAAAGATCTTAAATTCCTTTCTTTTCTAAATCTCTTTCTTGAGAAGTGAAGTAAAACAACTAAATATTTACAGATGTTGTCCAAGGAAATCAGCAGCCTGAACACTGCGCTAGTTCTCAAATCGACTGAAATGAAAGAGCTACGGTAAAAAATTAGATCGATTACATTTTAATGTATTATTAAACAACACCTATCATTCTCATTATGACTTTTAATTTTATTAATTTATAGCAGAACTTCATCTTTCCAACAATATGCACTGTTATAACCTTTCTCTCTTATTATTGGTTTCAACCTTCCTAATCGTAATTTTATTTTTAGTGTTTTCTGGAAAATTATAATTCTAAATATTTCATGGAATTGCGCTGATGATATAATTGGCACAAGCGTGTGAATTTGTTCAGCGAAAAAGGTACAACAGCAAATGGAGAAGCGAAAAGCGTTTTATTCTTCAAAATTCAATCTTAATATTTTTTAGTATTCTTTAGTGGTATCTTATCATCATTGGAGACAAGATTAGATAAGGCTTTATTCTCAGTTTTTGCATTTTTAAACTTAAGTCATCGACTTAAGTCACTTAACTTAAGTCATTAAAGCGTGAGTCATCGGTCAAAAGTTAGCAAAAATGATAAGTTTTTAAATTAGTTAAATTTTGGTAACTGTGATTTTTTAGTCTCAGAAATCAGCAGCTGACGATGACGGTGGACGAGATACCGGCGAAGGATCTAGAGATCAACAAACTGAGACACAAACTGACAGAGATCAAGACGCTGCTCGATCAGAAAATGGACGTGGAAAAGTGAGCAAAGATGGATTTATTATTATACAGTACCAGTTATTATACAGTATCAGTTAATGAAACATTTTAACATATGAATAATTTGTGTAGATTCATCCATTTGTCATTCTGAGGTTAAAAAATATGCAACCCACCTACCAAAAACATAGTACATTTATTTAAACATTTATTGTTAATTCATGGTATCTTAGGGCTACTTTGTTACATTTATTAATACTGATACTCCTCTAAACAACTACTTGGTTCTTACGTTTTTCTACTCATTCTAATGGTTCAGACAACTCGTTATTCAAAACGAAGAGCTACGCCGAGTGGCGCGTTCTTCTTCTCAAATGAGTGAGAGCTACAAGAAGAGCATGGACGTGTTGCTGTACCAACTCAGAACTGCCCATGAGAACAACGAAAGCGGCCACTCTCCGGGCTCTTTCGGACTCGCGGTCAGTCTTCTTGCGCCCATTTTTTGTGATATACTAAATCGCTGCTACAGATAACAAACATTTACTGTTATTTACTATCAACTTATGACAGTAACTGACATATCAGTAACTGACTGTTACTCTTCAACACCATTATCTCAGGAATTAAAAAAAACTTTTTTCCAATTTTTTGAAAGAATTGAACACATCGATATTTCACTTTTTACCTTAAACTCCTTGGTTCATCTGTAGCCTTCTAACAATAGAACATTTATTTTTATCTTTGTTTTGTAACTAGATTATTTCCAGCATCAGTGCTTAGACGATGTTCTTTTTCTGTTAGTTTATATATCATAGTCCATGCTCTGATTTGCATCATTAACTACGTGATATTGTTTATAATGTTGTTTGGAACAATAAATGAAATGAAATGAAAATGAGAATGTGCCTGGTTTTTTAATCGCTTCATACGCGTAAAACGAACTTCTCACCTTTTTTAAACTTCTCATTAGGAAGGAAAAAAATCAAATACCACAAGAGACATTTTACTTGCATGAACTCCATTTGACTGAATAGACAATCAAACCACAACTCCATTTGACTGAATAGACAATCAAACCACAACTCCATTTGACTGAATAGACAATCAAACCACAACTCCATTTGACTGAATAGACAATCAAACCACAACTCCATTTGACTGAATAGACAATCAAACCACAACTCCATTTGACTGAATAGACAATCAAACCACAACTCCATTTGACTGAATAGACAATCAAACCACAACTCCATTTGACTGAATAGACAATCAAACCACAACTCCATTTGACTGAATAGACAATCAAACCACAACTCCATTTGACTGAATAGACAATCAAACCACAACTCCATTTGACTGAATAGACAATCAAACCACAACTCCATTTGACTGAATAGACAATCAAACCACAACTCCATTTGACTGAATAGACAATCAAACCACAACTCCATTTGACTGAATAGACAATCAAACCACAACTCCATTTGACTGAATAGACAATCAAACCACAACTCCATTTGACTGAATAGACAATCAAACCACAACTCTATTTGACTGAATAGACAATCAAACCACAACTCCATTTGACTGAATAGACAATCAAACCACAACTCCATTTGACTGAATAGACAATCAAACCACAACTCCATTTGACTGAATAGACAATCAAACCACAACTCCATTTGACTGAATAGACAATCAAACCACAACTCCATTTGACTGAGTAGACAATCAAACCACAACTCCATTTGACTGAATAGACAATCAAACCACAACTCCATTTGACTGAATAGACAATCAAACCACAACTCCATTTGACTGAATAGACAATCAAACCACAACTCCATTTGACTGAATAGACAATCAAACCACAACTCCATTTGACTGAATAGACAATCAAACCACAACTCCATTTGACTGAATAGACAATCAAACCACAACTCCATTTGACTGAATAGACAATCAAACCACAACTCCATTTGACTGAATAGACAATCAAACCACAACTCCATTTGACTGAATAGACAATCAAACCAACTCCATTTGACTGAATAGACAATCAAACCACAAAAAATTAAAAACCAAAAAAAAACTTCTAAAACCAACTTTACTATCCACTAAACTTCATGGAAAAAAATTTTTAATCACAAAAAATTTTGTCTACTTTTTCAGGGAGTGGGGATGGAGGATTCTTTCTACTCTCCTTCTCCGAGTGTTCGAATGAGAGGAGATGGAGGGTCTAAGAGCAGTGAGCGGCCCTACTCCTACACCCTGCCCTCGTCTGCTAGATTATTGAGTTAGATACAATTTCATTCCATTTCAATTAATTTATTTCCATAAAAACAAATAGCATTTCAATTGGTACAGCAATGGAATAACTATTTTTAATGTTTTTTTTTTGTAATCAAGCAATTTGCAGGCTGACTTCGACTGAAGGCGAAAATTCCCATTTCATAAACTCTCATTTTCGACTTCATATTTTTCTATTCCTCCATTTCACATTTTACTACTGTTAAGTGAGTATTGGTTTAAAAACTCAAAATTCCATGCTTCAATCCTTCCCTGTAAACTGGAATTGTTTTACACTGTGATTCCCAGTTCAGACACTTGTAATATAAAAGCGCATCTGGTTTAGATTAACAAAATAGTACTTTTTAAATAAAAACTAAAACGCTGTTGCTCAATGCAAGATACAAAAAAGTCAAAACCCCAAACATCTCCAATGGTAGTGAGAGAAAAAAGATGTGGTAATACGATTTCGAGGAATTTAATCAATACTAGAGCCTGATTAAGATAAATTGAGGATAGCACAGAGTTGATATAAAATGCGAACAAGATAATATGAATGATTGAGTGCTATATTCCCTCTATTCCAGCCTCTCGTTCCTCTACAGAATCGACTCCGGCGACGGACTCTGACTCCCTGTGTCGCTCCGTTCTCTCCATGTACTCCTCCCAAACGCGAACTACGGCCAACAACATTCTGAACGATGACATCATATATGCACCCGACCAGGTCAGCCAATCCATTGAGGAAGTAGCTGTATAAAACATATATTTGGATTAAACTAGCAAATCGAAAAAAGCGATCTCACGAAAGGGAGGAGGGGTCTATCTATCTCATGGGGTCTATCTAGGAGGGGTTTATCTATCTCATGGGGTCTGTCTAGGAGTGGTCTATCTATCTCATGGGATCTATCTAGGAGGGGTCTATCTATCTCATGGGGTCTATCTAGGAGGGGTCTATCTATCTCGCCAACGGAGTCGCCTACACGATGGTGCGAGTGTCGACAGACGTCCCGGACGTTCTGGACGCAAAGGACTCCAAACTATACCTATCCCAAAGTGGTTTTTCTCCCGCAAGGGACACATCGAACAGCTCTCCCCCCAGCTGTCCAATCCTCTCGTTTTTTCTATTAAGGATCAGGGCCTTCCAGCGGCTCTGATCCTCGCCCTCCTCTTAATTGCTGGAATAGAAAGCAACCCGGGTCCTTTGCGATGGCCGTGTACTGTATGTCACAAAAGTGCTTCCAGCAATAGCGTTCGCTGTCAGAAGTGTCAGAAATGGACACATCTTAAATGTTCTGGTCTCTCCTCCTTCAATGCCTGGAACCCATCCTGGAGATGTCATAGCTGTGTCAGACCTCCCCCAAGAAGCTTACAAACTAAGATAGATACCCTCAAAATCATCCATTGGAATGCTAATGGAATTCGGGGCAGAATCGTAGAGCTTGAGGACTTACTCCACGAGGAAAATATCCACATAGCTTTAATCCAGGAGACCAAACTAGATGCCACAGCCGTATCGCCATCGATTAAAGGGTACTCACTAATAAGACAGGACCGAACCAGATCAGGAGGTGGCCTCGCAATGATCATAAGAGAGGACATCCAATATGTGCTAGCAGACTCAACTCACGGTGATAAGACAATAGAGACAATGACTATCGAGATCCCCTCTACACTCGGTAATCTGAGAATAACTAATCTCTATATCCCTCCACGCTCCTCATGTCCACCGGGTTATACCACAGACTTTGCCCACTTCCTCAAACATACAAAGACATGCGTTGTGGCTGGTGACGTGAACGCCCACAATGAGCTCTGGAGTACTGGTACCGAAGATGCCAGAGGAACTGCACTCTGTGAAGCTATCGAGCAGAGCAATTACATAGTCTTGAACTCTCCTCAGCAACACACACGTAAGGAAGCCTCTCCGGACATTACGTCAGTCACAAACGACATTGCGACCAACTGTTCCTGGAGAACTCTCGGAAAGCTAAATTCTGACCACCTACCAGTCCTACTCGAGATAGAACTGAGAATCCCAACGATTGGGAAACGAAGATGCTACATGAACTTCAGAAAAGCAAAATGGCACGAATACGAAATAGAAGTGAACAAGAGACTCGGCGAATTTCCGTACGAAGGAAGCCCTCACAACATGCATTCCTTCCTGGTTGAAACTCTCAGAGAGGCGGCAAGAAAACATATACCACAAGGAAGATGCCCAGACTTCATACCCCGCCTGAGCGAAGAAGCCAAAGCACTCATCCGAAAAAGAGATCAGATGCGAAGAACAAACCCGGCAGACCCATGTCTCCCTGAACTGATGACAAGGATTTCCTATAAGATCAATGACGATAAGCGCATTGCATGGGAAGATTTCGTGAACAACCTCAGACCCAACGAACCCACAAATCGTTTGTGGAACACAATCAAATCACTTGATGGTCGAGCACACAAACCCTCCCACGCCGCTATTGTCCATAAGGGTTCACCTCTATCCAGCCTGGAAGCCACCAACCTTTTCGCCAAACAACTCGCCAAACAAGCCGTCAAGACCCCTGATCGATCTAACAGGAGAACTCACCACTGGACCTCGAACCTTGAGCGTTCCGACGTCCCAGTCGTCACAGTTGACGAAGTGAAGACAGCAATGGAGAAAATGAGAAGCTCCAAGGCCATGGATCTCGACGAAATCTGTCCTCTTATGGTTAAAAAGGCAGGCGAACAATGTGCAAGATGCTTTGCAATACTCTTTAATTGCTCACTCAGCACCGGCATCATACCTTCGGCCTGTAAGACGGCCAGAGTTATCACGATTCCGAAGCCAGGGAAGGACCTCACGTCGATAAAAGGCTACAGACCGATCTCAATTCTGTCCCCTGTGGTCAAACTCCTCGAGAGAATCATCCTCCCCCACATCACAGAAGAAGTTGAGTTGGAAAACTGGCAACATGGCTTCAGAAAAGGACGCTCGACCACGACAGCCTTGATGGAGATAACGGGCCACATAACCAATGGTATCAACCAACGGCTCCCTCCACATCGCACAGTGATGGTTGCGCTCGACCTCACCTCGGCATATGATCTGGTCAACATTTCTCGCCTTTGTCACACTCTCGCCGAAACGTCCATCCCCAGAGGCCTCGTTAGATGGCTATCCAGCTATCTACGAGGTAGAGCCATCCGTGTGGACTTCAGAAACTGCCTCAGCCGCCAGCAAACCTGCTACGCAGGAGTTCCTCAGGGGGGAGTACTCAGCCCTTCCTTGTTCAACATATACTTGAATGGGCTGCCGAAGCCTCCCGAGACGATCAAACTGGTCGGGTATGCGGATGATCTGACAATACTGGCCTCTCACCCTGACTGGAGAGTTGGAGCCGACAGACTGAACTCCTACCTCCCAGCCCTCACCAGCCATCTTGGGGAACTAAAGATGGACATCTCGGCAGCTAAATCCAGTGTAACGCTCTTCACCACCAACACAAAGGAATGTCGTGAAGTACCAGAAGTTGTGGTCAACGGTGAGCCACTCCCTCTAAGTAGAGCCCCCAAGATCCTTGGTGTCACCTTGGACCAGATGGGAACCTACCGTCAACACGCCGAAGGACTAAAGACAAGGGCAACAAAAAGATTGAATGTCCTCCGAGCAATCGCGGGAAGAAGGTGGGGACAGAAGACCGAGACAATGCTGAACACATACAAAGCAACCACTAGAGCAGTCTTGTCTTACGCAGCACCCATCTACTCGCCCCAACTTGCCGAAACACATTGGACTTCCTTGCAAGCAGCACAAAACAAAGCCATTCGGATCGCAACTGGAAACCTTGCAATTGCGGACACTCAGCACCTGGCATACGAGAGCAAACTTCTTCCAGTCAAAGAACACAACCTCATGCTCAGCAAACAATTCACCGCCAAGGCCAGGCTTCAGCCCAACCATCCATCTCACCGCATCTGCACTGAAGCAAAACCTCCCAGGGCAATAAGAAAGCACGCCAAAGACATAGACATAGTATTAGGTGATACGGACTATAAAGTGGCCCTCAGAAAAATACACACGGAGACAGTCAGAGACTTTCTTAGAAATAGTCGACCCAACCCAGTTCTGGGAACTAAACCTCCTAGAATACACAAGTCCACGTCCCAACTATCCAGTGAAAATCAGATAACTCTGTCTCAATTGCGAAGCGGCCACTCTAGTTTCCTTAACAGTTATCTCCACCGAATAGGGGCCAATGAATCTCCCCTCTGCCCACTGTGTAGGATAGAGCCGCATACTTCGAGACATATTTTTTCGTGTCGCTGTAACCCCACTTCACTTAGCCCTATCGACCTTTGGAATAGGCCGCACACGGTTGTTGATTTCTTGTTCAATTAAATCTCTCCAAAAAAAAAAAAAACAAAAAAAAAAACAAAAATAAATAAAGGAGAGTAAAAAAAAATAAAAAAAAATAAAAATAAAAACAAAGGAGAGTAAAAAAAAATTTTTAAAAAATAATAAAAAAAATAAGAGAGAGAGGAAAGAGAGTGTGGGCTTATAACGCTGACGGGTCGAGAGCTTCGACGACTTCCTCCAGTGTCTCGCGAAGGAAGATCTACCCGTTGGGCAAGACAACAACAACATCTATCTCAAGGGGGGTCTATGCGGGGGGGTCTATCTAAGGGGTCTTTCTATCTCAAGGGTGGTCTATGCGGGGGGATTTATCTATCTAAGGAGTCTATCTATCTCACCCGCCTCTCTTATAAATTTTTATTTGAATTTGTATGATTTTCTGAAGACGATAAAATAAATCAAAAATTTTAAGAAAACGGCTCTCTTACCGTATTTTATGTTTTTGTTGTTTCTTCTTTATTCATTCTTTATTTCCATGTACATATGTATGTTTAACGTGGAATCGAAATATAAAAACAATATAACATGGATTTTTATATATGATAAAATTAAGAAATGAAAAAGAAGAAGGTGAGGTAATACAGTGGCAGTGTATTAAAGCCATTAGTCAGAAACAATAGGTCTAGGTAAAATAGTATGTTTAGGAAGTTCTTTCAGTTTCGTCAGAAACATCATATCAGAATGAATGCATACTATTTCAGAAGGTAGGCAGTTCCATATAGAGATATTTCTTGATGCACATGTAGAGAACCGGGAGCTGTTTATAGCGAAAGGCAATGCGATTCTCAACTTGTGAGCATTTCTAATATTCTTAAGAAGTGGTTTAACAATGAATAGTCTGGAAGAATCAAATGCAGAACACGAATGTATTCTTTTATGGATAAATACTAGGTCAGCAACAACGCGGCGGTATTCAAGTGACTCTAGATTAAGCATTTCTAGTCTTTCAGAGTAATCTAATCGAGGAAGTCCGTTCCTAGCTAGGATTCTTCTGGTGAAACTCCTTTGAACTTTTTCAATGTCTTTCACAAGGCCTATGGTTGTTGGGGACCAAACTACAGTCGCGTATTCGAGGATTGGGCGTACATAAGTGACAAAAGCTAGTGTCAGAACATCAAGAGACTTAGTCTTGAATGTACGCAAAAATAAGTTCGCAAGGTTTGTTGCTTTCTTACAGACAATCTCGACTTGTTTATTGGAGGAAAGGTTATCAGAGAACACAACGCCTAAATCATTTACTTCAGAAGATTTATTCATGACCACTCCGTTAAGATAGTAATTCATCATGCCATTGGAACCGAAGTGTGAAACAACGCATTTTTTAGCAGATAGCTCAAGATTGGAATGTTGACACCAGTTAGAGATGTTATCAATGGCTATTTGGAGATCGGAAGAGAAAAGTGGTACTTCAGTAAACAGTTTCACGTCGTCGGCATATATCGAATATTGCACAGTCGAAGGAATAACTTCCTTTATGTCATCGATAAATAATAAGAATAATTTAGGGCCGATTGTTGATCCTTGGGGCACACCACTAATTACAGAGGAAGTGCTTGAAAACTCGTTGTCAACACAAATAGTCTGCATTCTTTCAGTCAAATAATCACGAATCCATCCAAGGACAGGATTACAAATTCCTATATTTTCAAGTTTGCGTACTAAAAGATTATGGTCTACTGTGTCAAAGGCCTTAGATATGTCAAGGAGAACAACATCGACAGCCTTTCCATGAGACAGTAAATCCGCAAGGTAACAATGTGATTGTACTAATGAAGTTACTGTGGACCTTTTGCTTCTAAAACCGAATTGATGAGGAGATAGAATAGAATTGTTCTCCAAGTAAGCATCAATTTGACTAATCAAAACGTTTCCCATAACTTTAGAGATTGAACAAGTTAACGAAATAGGACGATAACTTGAAAGTTGATCTGCCGCAGATTTGGGTTTAGGTTTAACTATCGTCATTTTCCAGAAAGTAAAGAATTGTTAAAAATAATAGATAACGGTTTCAGAAGCACAAAACGCAGTTTCTTGAAAACAATATTTGGTATGGTGTCAGGAGAAGTATTACACTTATTGCTCAACTTTCTAATACCATTCAATATCATATCATGAGTTATGAAATCAAAGTACAATTTCGAGGGAGTCGTCGGATAGATCTCAGGAACAATAGAACGAGGGGTCGAGTACACCGAAGAGAAAAACTCTGAGAAAGCTTCGGCTTTAGATAATGAAGTAACCAAAGTTCGATTAGATTGATCAACTATTGTGGGCATTGCTGAATTACGGCCCTTAGAGCGACTGCGACATTCGTAATAAAACAATTTCAGGTTTCCTTTACTAACTAGTTTGCTTTCTTTCTCAATCTGGTGCAAATGTAACTGTTTAGAAAATTCAGCAGAAAGATTGTGGCTGTAAACAGAATTAGGAGAATGAAGTGTAGCTCGTTGAAGCTTGTAATACATTGTTCGGAGCCTAGGTGGATAGAGGTCGATATCAGAGAAATCGGAGAACAATGGGACGAAACGGTCGATAAGGTGGACAAGGAAGTCAACAAAGTAGTTATTAGCAGCGTCAGAGTCGAAAAGAGCTAGAGAAAGTGTCCAGTCATGAGATGCAATCAGCCATTCCATCATAGCCCAATTCGCACGCGCGAAATTTCTTATAGAAGGAGCCGAAGCAGCAGGAAAAGCTGAGAAAGACACTTGAAATTCTACGGTGGCATGGTCACTTGATGAAAAAGGCGCAATCACAATACAGTCGGAAACAACTAGACTATTAGACAGCACAATATCTAATATGTTCGTACCGCGTGTTGGTTGGGAGACGAATTGAAAAAATGCTCATCGCAGCAAAAATCCAAGAACAAGGAATGATTCTCATTGTAAGAAGTGTATAGGCTATTCCAGTCAATAAATGGAAGATTGAGATCTCCTACTACCACCATAGGTATATTGGGAAGGGTAATCGATTTAATATAGGACAACAATCTGACCATCGTTGCTGATGTACAGGAAGGGGAACGGTAGATCACTACGCATCGCATTTGCCGTGGAAGTGCAATAGGGTTGAAGATATCGAGAGATATCACTTCTATGCCATTATCTTGGAAAGAGGAAACTAGAACAGATGGAATATTAAGGGAGACAAATGTGGCAACTCCTCCGCCTTGATTAGGATCATTTAGGGAACGATCACATCTATACAACAAATATTTATGCTCCTTCAAAAACTCATGATCGGAATCTAAGGAAGAAAGCCAAGTTTCTGTAACGAAAACAAGATCATAGTTATTGTAAATAAGCGAAAAATCAAGATAAGCTACTTTATTGCGTATAGATCTCGCATTGAATAAACATGCTTTCGTTAAAGGACAAGAAAAAGAATTCCTAACACTGCCACTGACCTAGCGAGAAGTTCTTTTGGTAACGTTAGCGAATGACCTCTTCTGTTCTTCTCGGAATGGTCTCGGCGTCGATAGCTTGGACAGCTGAGTTCCTCTGACGGTCCACGCCCGGCCGCCTGGTTCCGTTCTCTGGCAATATGTCTGCACTGCTTTTCTAATTCGTGTCCAGTTCTGGTCAAGTCTTCTCTGACGAAGACTCGGGGAAGAGACTGCAGGACATTAAGCCTTGAAGTTCTTATCTTTTTCAGACAAGCTGAGCGAAGAGTTGTAGACGGTAGATATATCTTCAGAACTCGTCTTTTGTGCTCCGCTTTGCCAAACCGCTTATATTTGACTTCGCCTCTCTTGAAGGCCTCCGAAATGCCCTGGATATCCAGTTCTTGTATGAACTTTGAAACGAAGGTTTCATCGTTCGCGGCTGTGACTGAGTCCGATTCGTGTTCCTCCATACCAACAACCACGATATTCTTGGCCTTCTCTTCAATAACATCTTTGTCTTCGAGTAGGCAGCGTCTGACTGCCTCATATGCAACAGCGTCTGGAGACAAAGTGAAATGAGTAGATTGGGCTGCTGATGAAACGGCAAACTTTTTTTGAGTGAGAGACTCAATCTGCTTGTTTTGAGCCTCAATGGTTCGCGCTTGAGTTGCTATCGTGTCTGCTTGTAAACGGATGGTTTCCAGAAGAGAGGCGATTTCAATGTTGGAAGAAGAAGAGGACATGTTTGGACAGGAATAGGATATAGGGCACTGGGTGAAGAAATCAATATCAGAGCTCTCAATAAACGCACTTGTTGTTGAAAAGTTTTTTGAATTTTCTATTTCCTCACTTTTGTTGTTCCGATGTTTTCATTGAGGATGCAAATTTTCGACTAAGGATAAATTATATTATCTTTCACGGGGCCAAATCAAACCTTTATATGTCAAAATTCAATTGATTCCGTCCCTATTTTCAGATGCTGACCAGTAACGTGAAGAGAAGACTCTCATTCGAAGATGAAAGCGAACAATTGAAGGGAACCACATCTTCCGCAGAGCCAACTACTAAAATCAGGTCCAGTAACGACTCAATACTTATGCTTCACATTCGAATCCGACCGCAGAGAAATCGTTCGATTGAAAATGTTTTCCGATATTTAATATAACGCGTGTTTCACTGTAACAGTGACGTTATTAATTGTTTGATAGAGTGTAAAGAACAAATCAAATCAAAGGACTCTAAACAAAATTAATGCTTTCTCACAGAATTATAATATAATCTCAACTCTCTTTCTTCGGCGTTTCCCTACGAAGTCGGCTTTCTATAATAGATCGAACGCTGGTATTTCCCATTGAGAGGAAGGGTTCTAAGGTCTTGCATATGGAAATATACTACAGTTTATTTCTTAGGCCGACTTAATACAGGAACATTAAAGTATATATCGTTCAACCTGCTGCTCGCCTACTTTTACGGTCTTGAGAGAGAGAGAGAGAGAGAGAGAGAGAGAGAGAGAGAGAGAGAGAGAGAGAGAGAGAGAGAGAGAGAGAGACTGAGAGAGAGACTGAGAGCGAAGTAAAGAGAAAGGATACTACCATTATAAGCCTTGGCAGAAAAGGGAATCAAATTAAAACTTCAAAGCAACGGAAATGAATTTCTGGTGAATTTCAGGCCCAACGCCTCCGCTGCTCAAAGCGATTCTGGTATAGGTTTATGAGATGAGCATCTACTAGACACGCTTCGCTCAGAGGAGCTTCTTCCAGAGGACTCTTGTCCAGACTATCTTGTCCTAGACGATCCTTGTCCAGTCAAGCCTTTTTTATATGAGCCGCGCCTAGACAAGTCTTTCATAGACGAGCCTCTCGTAGAGGAGCCTTTCCCAGAACGTCTCTCCTAATAACACTCATAATCCCCGTGGTACTCGTCATCAGCTCGGTCTTCTTTCCGTCCGACTAGCACTTTTCTCTTACCGATCGACTTTTTTTGTTCCTTTTTAATAGAAATAACTAGTCGTAGATATAATCATGATCATCTCTCCATCGCCTTTCATTGATACTTTAAAATCAAATTCAGTATTCACCGCGCGTATTATGTGCTTGTTGTGCCGCATTCTTCCGGCATTTACTTGATCTCACTCGCTCTTACATTTTTATTCTCTGTTATATGTTGGAAACCCTTGCTTTTGATTGCATAACTGCTGCCAATTGTTTGTGATTGGCTAATCTTATGGAAAGCCTTCCGTATCGTGTACAGTGACGCTGCGTTTTACATACGGTCACGCTGCGCTAGACTGAGCCTTCTCAAAGCTCACTCTCATATTATAAAACATGATGCTACTTTGTCAGCCCGGGTGTGGCGCTATGCAATGGATTCATGACCTCAATGCTGGCCTGATCCACCCGAACCGAGAGGGTTAACTGGGAATGTCGGTAGTGCTCGCGAGTCCTTGGCTCTTTCTGCGAACTAACAGAGAACTCGGGCGCGTTTATCGGTTCTACCAGGAGGTATGTAGGTACACATAGGAAAAAAGTTCCCGTAAATTTTTTCAAAGAAAAACAAAGAGTTTTCTTACTTATGTATGGCCAGTCAATTGTTTACCTACAGTAAGTCAGTCCTACCTAGAGGGAAACAGTTTTCATCTGAAACAGAGTGGTACATGCGAACGATTTCTAGAATGTTCTAGTAAGACTATTTTCTTAAATATTTTCCTCAAAAATGCTACCTACATACGGCCTCAGTTACGATCTGTATCTCAAATCAGAGGGCGCGTACAAGAATTGAAGATGCTGCTCTGTGACGGAACAGAGCCTAAAGTCTTACGGATGTAAATTGCTAGTCTCACACTTTATCTCCGTGCTATACCTTCACCATGTAAACACTTTTCTTTTTTCTGCTGCGTATCAAATGTATGGTACAGAAAGGTGCAAGATATTTGATTAATTAACTTCATTGAATTCTGATTAAGCATGATTTTCTCTCGCGTAATCTAACTTTGAGAAATATAAGACTGCAATAAAAAAAATTTCTCGAAACGAATCAGAAATCTTTCGTAACGATACCAAATTCTCAACACAACATATGAAAAAGAAACACGACCAGAGGTTTTGAAAACTTAAACAATGGGAATAGGTTTTCGAGTTTAACAGTTTTCCAATGTATCCCGTTCTATAAAATGAATTAACTTTCCAAAAAAAAACTAGAAAAGTTAAAAACAAGTCACCTTCATAAAGATCTGACAATAATATATATATATTTTAAATTAATTTAATTCAAACGCTTTATCAAGATCAACAAGTCACATCGGGAAATCCTCGATTATGGGATCTGAGCGTTGAGCGGAGGTTGAGCGAGGCAAGCAGTAGTGATCGAAGTGCTACTCTTCCTTCCTCTTCTGTCGCTCATCATGGCGCTACGATCCCGGAGCGCCAAATCTTCTCGGGAAAGGACTCTCACAGACGAGGGAAGAGACGGTGCGAGGAGCAACCGCTTACGGAGGAAGACGAATGAGAGAATGTATATATATATATATATATATATATATATATATATATATATATATATATATATATATATATATAAAAAATCCTTTTATATATATAAAAAAATCCTATATATATATATATAAAAATATATATATATATATATATATATATATATATATATATATATTAAAAAAAAATATATATATAAAAAATATATATATTTTTTATATATATATATATACATATATATATATACATATGTATAATCTACACTTTTCAGTGCAAAAGCAAACATTCGATAATGGCACAGAACCCATTAATACATGATATAAAACTAAAATCTTGTGACAGTTGAAATTCAAAGTGCTTGTGGGGACTATTATACAATACAAGCTGACTCAGCACGCATTAAATAAAAAATTAGAGTTTACCAACTGCGTTGGTGACAACTTTTCTGAAAACATGTTCACTAGGAATATACAACACATCTTTTGAAATTCTGGAGAACATACGAGCTACCCTCAACGAGAAACAATGATAGCGAGCTAAATTCTGTGTTGCTCCGACATACAAGCCTTGAATTTGTGTGTGTGATCGGAATCAATTTAAAGAATCTCTCTCTGGCTAGAACAGATATCAATCAAAATCGACTTTTATCTTTTATAAAATTGGAAAAGTATCTTCAATAACTTATACACGAAAACCCAGAAACAATATAAATATTCCACTACTCTTTTGTTCAAAAAAATTTCTACAAAAAATCAACTGTGTCCGATTGTCGACTCATAATCCCTTGACTCAATTTTAGTGTATGAAGGAGCATTTCTCGGCCGTTAGAGGACACCCATCAGGATGATTGGCCGCGTGCCAGCACGGCGAAGTCTTCGCCTTCACCAGCAGTCCCCTCTTCTCTCTTCTCCAGTCCTTCACTGACACCTCTCCATCGCACACCTTCAACAGTTACAGACTGATTTCACTCAATTCAATGCTCTATCATCTTTATCCCATGATTGTTACAAGATGTTAAAAACAATGACAATTCATCAAGAAAAAAGCATAGCACTTACATTGCTTTCGTATAATAAGAAAAAAATCATTAGGAAATCAACATAAGAAAATTATTATGTAGAAAGATGGTGATTCTTACCTACAGGTGTCCTACAGGTATAGGGTGGAAAATATCGTTTTTAAAAAGTTACACAATGAATCAAAAGACATGCTTAGAATTTTATCATTCATATTGTTGTTCATTGTCGCATATGTACGATTTGTTAACGAGTGAGCAGTAATGTTATCAATAACTTTTATAATCGGACATAATTTATTAAAAAAGACTTATTTAAGAAGAAATCATTTATGGAAACTTCGGATGATCCAATCATGATAGAATTTAGTGATCGGAAAGTTGCAATTTGTCATCTATCTAGTAAGGATTCCAAATCAATTTTTTCACAGGCTAATTTATGGCTAATCCAAGATATGAATGTTTGTTTTTGCACTGACAAGTGTAGATAAAATATAATATATATTACAATTAAAGAACAAACGTCGTAGAAAAAGATAATGAACATTTTCTAAAATTCGTTTTTTTAAAATAACAAACAAGGATCATTTACAAGAACTGCCGTGAAAAAATTAATGGCTTAATGTATTCCGGGAGCTTTTCGTGAAGCATTTGCCTCGATTCCACTTCTTAACAAAAGGGGTTCAAAATGGTAATCCTTTTTCCTTCGCACGGCAATTCGTGGTGAGACATACAAGCGTATAATTGTGTGGGTGTGAATGTATGAGCATGTTAGTGTGATTTTCTAAAAATCATAGCTCTATAACACTATTACGGCGCCAATTGTCTGTAAATGCGATCATGATGCTCTTCTCATGCAAAAACCACGAAAAATCTTGTTCTCATAAAGAAGATCATTCGAAAATGTAGTTTTTTCGTAGTTCAAAAAACAGCCCTCCGAGCCAACTAGTAGTAATAAATACATTAATCCGCGGTCTTTCAAATCTTTTGAAACTTCTTGTTACCACAAAACAGATGAATATTTCTCAAATTTTATTGCTCAAATGACGGTAATCTCTTCACTACTCAGAAGCTTCAGTCAATCTTAAAAAGCTCAAGACAACTCAGCCGGTTTCAAATGCCTAAAAACCGGTTTTATAGCACTTGAAACATTAGTATTTCTATCAGATTCGGTATACTTTGGCGAGATCTTTTGCTTCTTTCTGGTCATGTAAACATTGCGCGATAGAATTTAAAACTTCAAGGACACTAAACCGAATCCTTTCTATCTGAAGATAAAATCTAAAGGCTACTCCAATACGACTGAATCATATAAATAATGAGAATTACATCTTTCCAGATGCATTATTGTTGCGACAGTAACCAACATGGATCGGCCTGTGTTTCAAAGCAACAATAGCAAATTATTTTGTTTTGTGGGCTAGTTCTTTTAGTCGTTCTGCTATCGAAGAAAAAAATCTTCGATGAATTATGTTATACCATTTGAATAATTATAAGATAATTAATATGTATAAAGTGTGATAATTATAAATCAGTGGGATTATAATTAATATTATGAATGTATTGAAGTAGCATTTAGATGTTATCAGAGTGTGAAATTACTTTACAGCCGACCTTGCTCTTAGACGGAAATAACTGAGTTGGAAAAAAAATAGCAAACGAAAAAAAATCGAAAAGCAAACTTCTTCCAGTGGTGCTTTTTGAACCTTGGAGTTTTTGATAGAAAGTATTTTTATGGAAATGGAATCAAAAATAGTTTTCATAATGCTTATTTCACTCTTTTTTCACTCTCTTTTACCATTTCACTATCTTGCATATCCGCTTCCATCTCTCTTACCTCATCCTCTTTCTCTCTCTAACTTCAATCTCTCGAAAAAATTTTCTCTTTCTATATTTTCTCTCTCAATCTTTCTTTATCTCTCTAACTTCAATCTCTCGCAAAATTTTTCTCTCTATATATGTATATTATCTCTCAATCTATCTTTCTCTCACTATTTTTTTCACTTGCTCATTCTCTCTTTATCTCGACAAATTTTTTTCTCGACAAGTTTATTATTATCACGCAAAGTTGAACAGAGCTTGATGAGGTATTAGGGAAGTTTTAGTTTAGCAGAAGTTTGAAGAGTTACGGGTTGAAGAGCTTGGAAGCAGCGGATAGGGAAGATGAGAAGGAAGAATAAGGGCTATTGAAGAGTTACGGGTTGAAGAGCTTGGAAGCAGCGGATAGGGAAGATGAGAAGGAAGAATAAGGGCTATTGAAGAGTTACGGGTTGAAGAGCTTGGAAGCAGCGGATAGGGAAGATGAGAAGGAAGAATAAGGGCTATTGAAGAGTTACGGGTTGAAGAGCTTGGAAGCAGCGGATAGGGAAGATGAGAAGGAAGAATAAGGGCTATTGAAGAGTTACGGGTTGAAGAGCTTGGAAGCAGCGGATAGGGAAGATGAGAAGGAAGAATAAGGGCTATTGAAGAGTTACGGGTTGAAGAGCTTGGAAGCAGCGGATAGGGAAGATGAGAAGGAAGAATAAGGGCTATTGAAGAGTTACGGGTTGAAGAGCTTGGAAGCAGCGGATAGGGAAGATGAGAAGGAAGAATAAGGGCTATTGAAGAGTTACGGGTTGAAGAGCTTGGAAGCAGCGGATAGGGAAGATGAGAAGGAAGAATAATGAAGAGCTTGGAAGCAGCGGATAGGGAAGATGAGAAGGAAGAATAAGGGCTATTGAAGAGTTACGGGTTGAAGAGCTTGGAAGCAGCGGATAGGGAGGATGAGAAGGAAGAATAAGGGCTATTGAAGAGTTACGGGTTGAAGAGCTTGGAAGCAGCGGATAGGGAGGATGAGAAGGAAGAATAAGGGCTATTGAAGAGTTACGGGTTGAAGAGCTTGGAAGCAGCGGATAGGGAAGATGAGAAGGAAGAATAAGGGCTATTGAAGAGTTACGGGTTGAAGAGCTTGGAAGCAGCGGATAGGGAAGATGAGAAGGAAGAATAAGGGCTATTGAAGAGTTACGGGTTGAAGAGCTTGGAAGCAGCGGATAGGGAAGATGAGAAGGAAGAATAAGGGCTATTGAAGAGTTACGGGTTGAAGAGCTTGGAAGCAGCGGATAGGGAAGATGAGAAGGAAGAATAAGGGCTATTGAAGAGTTACGGGTTGAAGAGCTTGGAAGCAGCGGATAGGGAAGATGAGAAGGAAGAATAAGGGCTATTGAAGAGTTACGGGTTGAAGAGCTTGGAAGCAGCGGATAGGGAAGATGAGAAGGAAGAATAAGGGCTATTGAAGAGTTACGGGTTGAAGAGCTTGGAAGCAGCGGATAGGGAAGATGAGAAGGAAGAATAAGGGCTATTGAAGAGTTACGGGTTGAAGAGCTTGGAAGCAGCGGATAGGGAAGATGAGAAGGAAGAATAAGGGCTATTGAAGAGCTTGGAAGCAGCGGATAGGGAAGATGAGAAGGAAGAATAAGGGCTATTGAAGAGTTACGGGTTGAAGAGCTTGGAAGCAGCGGATAGGGAAGATGAGAAGGAAGAATAAGGGCTATTGAAGAGTTACGGGTTGAAGAGCTTGGAAGCAGCGGATAGGGAAGATGAGAAGGAAGAATAAGGGCTATTGAAGAGTTACGGGTTGAAGAGCTTGGAAGCAGCGGATAGGGAAGATGAGAAGGAAGAATAAGGGCTATTGAAGAGTTACGGGTTGAAGAGCTTGGAAGCAGCGGATAGGGAAGATGAGAAGGAAGAATAAGGGCTATTGAAGAGTTACGGGTTGAAGAGCTTGGAAGCAGCGGATAGGGAAGATGAGAAGGAAGAATAAGGGCTATTGAAGAGTTACGGGTTGAAGAGCTTGGAAGCAGCGGATAGGGAAGATGAGAAGGAAGAATAAGGGCTATTGAAGAGTTACGGGTTGAAGAGCTTGGAAGCAGCGGATAGGGAAGATGAGAAGGAAGAATAAGGGCTATTGAAGAGTTACGGGTTGAAGAGCTTGGAAGCAGCGGATAGGGAAGATGAGAAGGAAGAATAAGGGCTATTGAAGAGTTACGGGTTGAAGAGCTTGGAAGCAGCGGATAGGGAAGATGAGAAGGAAGAATAAGGGCTATTGAAGAGTTACGGGTTGAAGAGCTTGGAAGCAGCGGATAGGGAAGATGAGAAGGAAGAATAAGGGCTATTGAAGAGTTACGGGTTGAAGAGCTTGGAAGCAGCGGATAGGGAAGATGAGAAGGAAGAATAAGGGCTATTGAAGAGTTACGGGTTGAAGAGCTTGGAAGCAGCGGATAGGGAAGATGAGAAGGAAGAATAAGGGCTATTGAAGAGTTACGGGTTGAAGAGCTTGGAAGCAGCGGATAGGGAAGATGAGAAGGAAGAATAAGGGCTATTGAAGAGTTACGGGTTGGCTCGAAACACACTGGCAACAGTGGCCATTCGTGACTCTACAGCCTTAAGAGCCTGTCACGGATGGAGCCGGATCATCCAGTCCAGAATCGAGCGCGACCTCAGGTGGCGGATAGAGGGATGCCTCCCTACGAATTATTCGTGCTGGGAGGTAGCGGGAGAAATCCCGCCGCGGACCAAAACTGGGTAGTATAGCTCGTCAAAGGAGGGTGATGCCGGACCGGCCTGGGCATGCCACCGGACAAAACATCAGCCGATACTCCGCTATACTTTTCAATGGCGAGTCGAGGCGCCAGTCAAATAGCCTCTTGCCTATCTCCGGTCAACGACAGGCGAGACGTCTCTACTCCCACCCAAAACGATGCTAGGCCGGCTTGACCACCCACTCACAAGGCCTATAGCATGAACAGGTTGCTACAACGATGTCCGCCTTCACAAGGTGCAGCATGACAGTCTCAGGACTGCAAAGGACATCAAAACCCTTCTCCGGACGCATCTTGTCCGAAGAACACGAGAACTTCTCTCATTAAAGAGAGTGTTCATAACCAAGTCTTCGATGCGGGATGCTTGCCGGCAACAACAACAACAGTTACGGGTTGAAGAGCTTGGAAGCAGCGGATAGGGAAGATGAGAAGGAAGAATAAGGGCTATTGAAGAGTTACGGGTTGAAGAGCTTGGAAGCAGCGGATAGGGAAGATGAGAAGGAAGAATAAGGGCTATTGAAGAGTTACGGGTTGAAGAGCTTGGAAGCAGCGGATAGGGAAGATGAGAAGGAAGAATAAGGGCTATTGAAGAGTTACGGGTTGAAGAGCTTGGAAGCAGCGGATAGGGAAGATGAGAAGGAAGAATAAGGGCTATTGAAGAGTTACGGGTTGAAGAGCTTGGAAGCAGCGGATAGGGAAGATGAGAAGGAAGAATAAGGGCTATTGAAGAGTTACGGGTTGAAGAGCTTGGAAGCAGCGGATAGGGAAGATGAGAAGGAAGAATAAGGGCTATTGAAGAGTTACGGGTTGAAGAGCTTGGAAGCAGCGGATAGGGAAGATGAGAAGGAAGAATAAGGGCTATTGAAGAGTTACGGATTGAAGAGCTTGGAAGCAGCGGATAGGGAAGATGAGAAGGAAGAATAAGGGCTATTGAAGAGTTACGGGTTGAAGAGCTTGGAAGCAGCGGATAGGGAAGATGAGAAGGAAGAATAAGGGCTATTGAAGAGTTACGGGTTGAAGAGCTTGGAAGCAGCGGATAGGGAAGATGAGAAGGAAGAATAAGGGCTATTGAAGAGTTACGGGTTGAAGAGCTTGGAAGCAGCGGATAGGGAAGATGAGAAGGAAGAATAAGGGCTATTGAAGAGTTACGGGTTGAAGAGCTTGGAAGCAGCGGATAGGGAAGATGAGAAGGAAGAATAAGGGCTATTGAAGAGTTACGGGTTGAAGAGCTTGGAAGCAGCGGATAGGGAAGATGAGAAGGAAGAATAAGGGCTATTGAAGAGTTACGGGTTGAAGAGCTTGGAAGCAGCGGATAGGGAAGATGAGAAGGAAGAATAAGGGCTATTGAAGAGTTACGGGTTGAAGAGCTTGGAAGCAGCGGATAGGGAAGATGAGAAGGAAGAATAAGGGCTATTGAAGAGTTACGGGTTGAAGAGCTTGGAAGCAGCGGATAGGGAAGATGAGAAGGAAGAATAAGGGCTATTGAAGAGTTACGGGTTGAAGAGCTTGGAAGCAGCGGATAGGGAAGATGAGAAGGAAGAATAAGGGCTATTGAAGAGTTACGGGTTGAAGAGCTTGGAAGCAGCGGATAGGGAAGATGAGAAGGAAGAATAAGGGCTATTGAAGAGTTACGGGTTGAAGAGCTTGGAAGCAGCGGATAGGGAAGATGAGAAGGAAGAATAAGGGCTATTGAAGAGTTACGGGTTGAAGAGCTTGGAAGCAGCGGATAGGGAAGATGAGAAGGAAGAATAAGGGCTATTGAAGAGTTACGGGTTGAAGAGCTTGGAAGCAGCGGATAGGGAAGATGAGAAGGAAGAATAAGGGCTATTGAAGAGTTACGGGTTGAAGAGCTTGGAAGCAGCGGATAGGGAAGATGAGAAGGAAGAATAAGGGCTATTGAAGAGTTACGGGTTGAAGAGCTTGGAAGCAGCGGATAGGGAAGATGAGAAGGAAGAATAAGGGCTATTGAAGAGTTACGGGTTGAAGAGCTTGGAAGCAGCGGATAGGGAAGATGAGAAGGAAGAATAAGGGCTATTGAAGAGTTACGGGTTGAAGAGCTTGGAAGCAGCGGATAGGGAAGATGAGAAGGAAGAATAAGGGCTATTGAAGAGTTACGGGTTGAAGAGCTTGGAAGCAGCGGATAGGGAAGATGAGAAGGAAGAATAAGGGCTATTGAAGAGTTACGGGTTGAAGAGCTTGGAAGCAGCGGATAGGAAGATGAGAAGGAAGAATAAGGGCTATTGAAGAGTTACGGGTTGAAGAGCTTGGAAGCAGCGGATAGGGAAGATGAGAAGGAAGAATAAGGGCTATTGAAGAGTTACAGGGTTGAAGAGCTTGGAAGCAGCGGATAGGAGATGAGAAGGAAGAATAAGGGCTATTGAAGAGTTACGGGTTGTGAAGAGCTTGGAAGCAGCGGATAGGGAAGATGAGAAGGAAGAATAAGGGCTATTGAAGAGTTACGGGTTCGAAGAGCTTGGAAGCAGCGGATAGGGAAGATGAGAAGGAAGAATAAGGGCTATTGAAGAGTTACGGGTTGAAGAGCTTGGAAGCAGCGGATAGGGAAGATGAGAAGGAAGAATAAGGGCTATTGAAGAGTTACGGGTTGAAGAGCTTGGAAGCAGCGGATAGGGAAGATGAGAAGGAAGAATAAGGGCTATTGAAGAGTTACGGGTTGAAGAGCTTGGAAGCAGCGGATAGGGAGATGAGAAGGAAGAATAAGGGCTATTGAAGAGTTACGGGTTGAAGAGCTTGGAAGCAGCGGATAGGGAAGATGAGAGGAAGAA